>JAAEAF010004735.1:0-88288 GCA_011037195.1 Triatoma infestans | reverse complement strand
TCTCCTCTTAGCTTTAATATCCATCTTATCTCAGTAATACCGTTTTCCATCCCGCCACCACCAGTCAAATCTGCGCACCTGATCTCGTGGTCAAGCAACTTGTAGATCGTATATCTATGTGAAGCCTGCGCCCTTTCAAGTTGGTTCAGCAAAATACCCTTCTTCAACCAAGCAATAATGGACTGAAAGCGTGAAGGGAGCCCCTCTCGCTCCAGAACGTCCAACCTCAGATTAACCTGAGCTCGCTCAGCCAAAACGTTCCAACTTTTAGCCTATGATACACCCACTCTCGCGATCTCCTTCTTTTGTGTATATAAGACAAATTGTATCTGTCTTTTTTTTTTTTATAAATAAAGTATATTAAAAAAAAAGAAAAAAAACCTACCCAGGTTCCACCAGTACACTGAGTTGTCTCCGAGATTTTGACGCGCCTAAAAAAAAAAAATTAAGTAATACTCAGTTTTTCAGCGGGCTAAATGTCCAACTATAAAAGTAGGTATCATGGACGGAAGCGGAAGCACATCCTTTATTATTAACATTTCTTTTAAACTAATTTATAAATTTAGCAATTATATGTGAGACTCGACTGGGGACCTTCAGTTACACAATCCCGTCACTTAAAAAAAGAAAATGAAAAATTATATGCACACAGCAAAGCTGATAGGCAATGTTATTGGATTGGCTGGTCTTGGACTTGAATTTTATTTGATGTATTAATGTGAGTGATATATAATATGCTCTCCATTTCCGTCTACGACATCTGATCGAAGTTGGATAAAGACCGATTGAAAAAAAATAGGCGTTACTTTAAAACCATTTGCAGATTTAGTCTTCAATCATCCAATTTCTTGAATCTTAACTTTTGCAAAAATGTCTGCTAATAATTAGTCCTCGTAAGACGAAATACTGTAATTATGTCAAATTTTAGACATCGAGTTTTCACAGGAAATACATGTTTAAGGTCCCCTGAGTCCAAAAGAGATGTTTTTAGAAAATGGTCTGTGTGTGGGTGTGTGAGCAGCATAGCTCAAAAACAAAAAGGCAGAAAATTCGGACTTTATATTCCATTTAGGTATCAACATGGGATGTGACACTAAGTTGTCTGTCAAAATTCCTCCACCGGAAGATACCACTTTACTAAATGATTTTTTTGTTTTCAGTTGTTTGTAATATTCTTAGAAAAACGGCTTGGAAATTATTTTCTTCAAACACGTATATCAACTATACATACAAAGTACTATAACTTTTATTTGAAACATTACACTGGCAAAAATTAATTTAACGCCATTTTTGGCGGAGGTAGCGGTGTTTTGGATTTTCCTCTAAAGTGCTATTTCAGTTTATTATACAATTCTATCATCTAAATAATATTAATTATAGAATTAAATATGTTGTTGAAATTTTTTTGTGTTTTGAAAAAAAAAATCGGATGACGTAAAGTGCATTTTTAGTGAACAGACAGTTTGAGTTTTCGCGATTTTCTTCATAAAAAAACACACCGGCTAATTTTATTAAAATTTAGTGTACTAATTATAAAAATTTGTCAGTTATAATTTTGTAAACTGTAGTAAGAGTAAGTTGTGTGTGTGTCTGTGTGTGTGGTTCACACTAGATTTTTTTATTTTTTATTTTAGTATTTGTAGTTATTATCTTAGGCTTCAAATAAAAGTTTATAACAAGGATGACAAAAGTAAGAGAAAGATGGAAAAAGTAAGAGAAAGAAGGAAAAAGTTAGAGAGAAATGTAAAAAGTAAGAGAAAGGAGGAAAAAGTAAGAGAAAGTAAGAGAAAGTAGGAAAAAGTAAGAGAAAGTAGGAAAAACGTACGAGAAAGAAGGAAAAGTAAAGAGAAAGTAAGAGAAAGTGGAAAAAGTAAGAGAAAGTAGGGAAAAAGTAGAGAAAGTAGGACAAAAGTAAGAGAAGTAGGAAAAAAGTAAGAGCAAAGTAGGAAATAAGGGAAAATAAGAAGTAGAAGAAATCCCACAACTATCCTAGAACTTCTAATGATTTTCTTGCCGGTTAAGGTTCATTATTCACAAAAAATAAATCTACGACAATACGTTTCGTGAAAAATGTTCAATCCAATTCCCGCCAATGAATCGAGTGGTGGTAGGGCAAGAGTTTCTGACGACGCTACAAACTCCATGGAGATGAATTTCTCCGCTCTATCATTACCGGAGATGAAACTTGGGTTGCACATTACACACCTGAAACCAAAAGGCAGTCTCAACAGTGGCGTCACACCTCTTCACCCTCCGCCAAAATGTTCAAAACCACAATTTCAGCCAAGAAAATCATGGCATCCGTGTTTTGGGACTGTCAAGGCATAATTTTAATTTTGAATATATGCCTCAAGAGGAGATATCAACTCTGCAAGATACTGTGATACCCTAACAAAATTGCGGAGGGCGATTCAGAACAAAGGGAGTCTGCCTGCTGCACGACAATGCCAGACCACACACGACCAACGCCACGAAGGAACTGCTTGCCTCGTTTAAATGGGATATCCTGAACCATCCCGCGCATTCCCTTGACCTAGCATCTTCAGATTACTATCTCTTTACCTTCCTGAAGCTGCACATGGGTGGAAAACAGTTTTTAACCGACGAGGTGGTGAAGGGGGTGATGGAGAAGTGGACGAAAGGGTTGGCGGGAAACTACTTCAAGGAAGGCATCAAAAAATTAATAGCCCGGTTCACCACCTGCATTGAGAGGAATGGTGGACTATGTCGAAAAATAGCTTACATATGTACTAATGTAACCAGGTAATTTTTTTGTTCAAATAAAAATTTTTGTAACCTACAAAAATTCAGTACACTTAATACTGGACATGCCTCGTATTTAATGGATTGGACAGAGAATGGTGATGTTGTTGAAATAGCAGGACATTCTAGTCACGATAATTAATTTACAAAATAGTGAGGAGAAAGATTATATGAGAGGGTATTCTGACCAAGCGATGATTGGCTGATCATATCATTTGAAAAGTTATGCGGTAGTTGTTTTTTGGATTCCCTAGGTTTGCAAAAGAGTTGAGTGCAAACAGTAAATATTTTTTGTTTCGTATTTAAATAACCTCAAAATATATTTCTGGGAAGAACACAATTTCGAAAATGTTTACACGATCTCGAAACTTCATTTTACTGGCGAAAAATAAAAAATAAAAATTCAATATGAAATAAAAAAATTTAGCTAATTAGAATTGTTGAAAAAAAAAAAATGGCTGTAAGAAAAAAATCGTGTTTTAATTGTTTTGTTTTTTCTTAATCCTAGTCAAATCTTCGAAATTCAGTATTCACCGGAAATCCACGTTTTGAGACTCTCTGTATATATATAAAAAAAAAAATTAGCGAATGATCTACACAGATATATATATACATTACAAAAACAAAAAAAATCAGAACGGTCAAACTTAATATCTCGTTCAGGTCCCAACCATCGCTTCAGGATTTCTCCTATTTATATAAATCTGAAAAAAATATTTGTATTAAATTTTTAATATATGGAAATAAAATCAAATATTAATTTTAATTAAAAAAATAAAATAACTGTTTGTTATTTTGTTAGCAAAATATTCAGAAACCTTTTAGCTGTTGACCGCTAATTGTTAAGTCTATAGCAGACAAACAGCTGTGGACGGTAAACATTGCAATATAGCTGAGTCAGTTGTAAAAGAGGACTTCTCTTGTACAGTAATAACAACGCAGTTTTGGTAGTCAGTATTTCGATCGATCTATTATACAGGAGACTAAAGTATTAAAAAGTGAGTACTTTAGAAATTATTTATTTATTTATTTTTCTAAACTAAATTTACGGAAGCTATTCGGATTAACTTGTTTAAGAACATTGGATTACTAGTTGAAGTCTACTAGAAAGGCAAAAAAGAAAGTCGTTATCAATATTTACTTAAATCACAAAAATTTTATATGTACGCTTCTTATACTCGGATTATTAAGTATCCTTGACGTTGCATGTTTATATAAATCCATATTTTTACCCGTCATAAAAAAAAATGATTGGCATGCATAATTATTATACCTTGCATGTCCCATGAAAGTAAAATTTTAATGAATTATTCAGTTGAATAATTTTTGATGATATATTGTTGTTCAAAACTCAGCAGTTCACGTTTCATACAATCATCCTTTTAACTGGTTCATCATTCTTGTTTTTATAGTTTTTTTTTTTATTTTAAGATTGAATTTTATACAGGATTTCGTTTATAATATTTCTGTCCTATCATGGCCTACTTATTAATATATATAAGATATTTGGGTCATACTATTAACACAAAAGTAACACATAGCAGTCTGTAAACATCTATTCAACCATATAATATGGTAATAAGGAATCTCTACTATTACATTACTAATTGCCTTAAAGTTAGATCTTTTATTATAAATGAATAAATATATATAATCAATAGAAACTTCGTTACTATCTCTATCATTAAGTCATTCTGTTTATTATTGAACGTGATACTTAAATTAGAATATATTCTTTCAGTATTGTTATTAACGTATAATTGTTAATATTTACTGTTAAACATATAACTTGCGAAGTATGCTGACTTCTCTTTTCGCCTTCTCATGCAAGTTGCTTGTTATTTTTTATTTTCATTTTGATACACCTTTTATAATGCTTCTCATCATTTTCTTATCTTACTTATTATCATCATTTACTTATATTGTCGGAAATTAGTAATTTTTCATTCATTTTTGTATTTTCCTTTATTTTTTCTAAAGTTGTAACTTTAGTTTATTTTAAATTTTAGGGTTGTAGTTTTTGTTGTGCTATTAGCTATTAACTTTTAGTTATTTATAATAGAATTGATGCTATTCTACCTTCACTGTCTTTTTATTTGTAGTTATTAATTTACTAATATAAGATCTTATGTAAATATGCTGAAATGTAGCCTGACTCTTTTGTATGGGGATTTCCCCAAAAGCAAATAAATATTATACTATACTAGGGGTGGCCAAGCTCCTTGATAGTTCGAGCCATTTTTCAAAATTTGAAATTTTTCGCGAGCCACAATTAAATACGTATTTAAAAGTATGCAAAAAAGGTATTAAAAATTTATTTTTTTTACAGAAATTATATTTATTGAAAACATATAAATAAAAGTAAAAAATATGTGTATTGAATTTAAATATTAAAAATTAAACACATTTATTTTACTTCTCTTGATAATTGTTTTTAAAATTTGGTGAATAATTGGTGACAGTACTTTCTCAGTAATTCTTTGAAATGCTGGTTAGTTAATACTGATCGGTGTTTGGATTTCACGAATTTTAAAGTGGAATAAAATGATTCACATAAGTACGTTGTTTCGAATATTGAACTAATTCGACAAGCAGCCTTTTTTTTAATTCAGGATACTTCGATTCTGGTAAAAAATTTCCAAAATTCAGTAATCGGTGTCGACTTATATTTTAATACAAAGAGTGATACAAATTGTTTCCTCCAGAGCACAATGTCCGTTGCAATGAAAGTTTACAAATTCAAAATTGGTCTGGAGTCTCGGTCGATTATGGACGATTACGCCACTGTTTATGTTCGTTCGTGCAGTTTTCGATGAGTCATATCATTCTTAAATTGGACGGTTATGAAATTTGTTACAACGTTGCACTTGGTCTTTCATATTTGTTGTCAGTAATTTAAAAGACATTTTGAAACACATACGGAACGATATTTTAAAATATAATAACACAAAAATGAAAAGGGAAGTCGGGTACATTTATCGAGAGCCACAAATAATCCTTCAAAGAGCCGCAGGTTGCCCCCCCCCGGACTATACTATAATATACTATACTATACCACATATTATGGTATTTAAAGGCAAACTTATTTTTTTTTTGCAATTACTTTTTATTCAATTTCATTATTTTTTAAATCAACGGTATTTCTTATCTGCTTTGGTGAAACACCATGATTCAACAGCCTTGTCCCTTCGAGTTTGATTCTTCTACTTTAAAAGCTTTCAATTATATAAGTTTTTGCTTTGCAAATTTTAAATAATAAGTTTTAAATAAAATAAAAATTTTAAATAAAAAAATATCAGAAATAAATTATTTCAAACAAAGACTAGCAGATTTCTACAGAAAATTGGAAAAACATCGCTAGACAAGGGCCGATATTTGTTGTGGTTGATTCCGTAGAGGTGGAAAGCATCAGAGATAGGTTTTCCGTTATAGCCTGCTTGTTTTTTGTCGCTCATCATCAGGATGTTTTTGTCAAAAAACAGAGTGGTAGCATAGACTTGCTATAGAGCAAATTTAATTGATACACTCAGCTAAATTTGCTCTATGCAAGTCTATATTGTCACACAGTTTTGACAAAAACATTCTGATAATGGGTGAATACCCGAAACCGGTCGATGATCACAAAAAAAAAAAAAAGCAGGCTATCACGGAAAATATCTTTGAGGACGATATTTCTTACCATCAATTAAAACTATTAAATTAAATAAATGATAAACATCTGTTAATTTAAGATTTGTTATTTACAATAAGTCGTACCTACAATAATTAATGAACAGATATTTATTTGCCCCACCAGTATAGATATCGTATATAAGTGAATTTAAGTTTTTAAATCTATCATTATTTTGTTGTTGTGGTTGGGGTTCCACAGAGCTGGAAAGCATCAGCGATATTATCCGTGATCGCCTGCTGCTTTTTGTAGTCATCGACCGGTTTTTGGGGAGTTCGCCCATCAATTCAGGATGCGTGTTTGAAACAGTGTGATAACATAGAATTGCATAGAACAAATTTAGTTTATACACTCAAACCGCACTATGACCACAAAAAGAACCAGGCTATCACGGGAAAATATCTCTGATGCTATCATTTTTTTTTTTTACTGTTGGTAAAGAGTCACGGCCCAATTTTGAATTTTCCCCCCTGAAATTCACGTTTTAAGATCGAAAGGATCTGAAAATGTCGTATTGTGGACAGTCTGTCTCCAAAATGAAAAATCCCTAAAAGTTCGGACAACATAATTCTTTTAAGTGCTTCCTAGGTGATCCGACAAACAAGGTTTTGATCACAATCAGTCAGTCAACTGGAAGTAAATGAATTTTCCAGATTTTTTTTTTTGTTGACTTTCTCTTATTTTTTCCTACTTCCTCTTAATTTTTCCTACTTTCTCTTACTTTTTCCTTCTTTCTCTTACTTTTTTCCGTCTTTCTCTTAATTTTCCTACTTTTCTCTACTTTTCCTTGTCTTACTGTTCCTTCTTTCTCCTACCTTTTCTGTCTTTCTCTTATTTCTACTTTCTCTACTTTTCTTTCTTCTCTTACTTTTTCCTTCTTTCTCTTAATTTCTACCTCTCTACTTTCTCTTCTTCTATTTCCTCTTCTCACTTTTCCTTCTTCTCTTCGTTTTCCTTCCTTTCTCCTATTTCCTTTCTTTCTCTTAATTTTTCCTACTTCTCTTACTTTTCTTCTTTCTCCTAACTTTCCTTCTTTCTCTTATCTTTTTCCTTTCTTACTTTTCCTTCTTTTACTACTTTTTCTTCTCTAATTTTTCCTACTTTCTTTACTTTTTACTTCTCTTACTTGTTCCTTCTCTCTACTTTTTCCCTTTTTCTCCTACTTTTTTAATTCTTGTCTCTTACTTTTCCTCGTTCTCCTATTTTTCCTTCTTTCTCTTAATTTTTTTTTCTCTTCTTTCTCTTACTTTTCCTTCTTTCTCTTATTTTTCTTCTCTCTTTCTTCTTTATTTTCCTACTTTTTACTTCTTCTTAATTTTTCCTTCTTATCTTTTTCCTTCTTTCTCTTAATTTTTCATACCTTCTTTTATTTTTCCTTCTTTCTCTTACTTTTTCCTTCTTTCTCCTACTTTTTCCTTCTTTCTCTTAATTTTTCCTTCTTTCTCCTACTTTTTCCTTCTTTCGCTTAATTTTTCCTTCTTTCTCCTACTTTTTCCTTCTTTCTCTTAATTTTTCCTACCTTCTTTTACTTTTTCCTTCTTTCTCTTACTTTTTCCTTATTTCTCCTACTTTTTCCTTCTTTCTCTTACTTTTTCCTTCTTTCTCTTAATTTTTCCTTCTTTCTCTTACTTTTTCCTTCTTTCTCTTAATTTTTCCTACTTTCTCTTACTTTTCCTTCTTTCTCTTAATTTTTCCTACTTTCTCTTACTTTTTCCTTCTTTCTCTTACTTTTTCCTCCTTTTTCCTTCTTTCTCTTAATTTTTCCTACTTTCTCTTACTTTTTCCTTCTTTCTCTTACTTTTTCCTTCTTTCTCTTATTTTTTTCTTCTTTCTCTTCCTTTTTCTTTATTTCTCCTAATTTTCCTATTTTCTCTAATTTTTTCCTTCTTTCTTGTAGGAAAAATAGCTGCAACAATTTTCTTTAAACTTTGTATACACGCTAAAATACATAATTATATATATATATATATCTGTTTTATTTGTGACCTTTTTTTAGAGAAACTTTATTTTAATGTTGCGGGGTGATCTTAAGTCTTTTCTGTAAAGTGTTATTACCACACATTTCCATATGGTTATCATTAAGAGCAAAATTATTAAGATAAAACAATTTTATATACCAGGTTGGTTTTTTTCAAATATTATTGGACAGTATTATGCGTTCTATAATTTTGTAATACATTTGTTTTGTTCTGTACCTTATGTTTGATCAACCTTAAATTGCTAAGAATGATGTATAATTATTTTTTGCAAATGTAAAATTAAAATTATAATGCCTCTTGAAACGTGTCGAAACTTAGAGGAAACAATTATAAATATAATTTAAAAAAATTATTTTAATCAAGATTCAAAATGTTGAAAGTTTTACAGCGTTTAATACACATCACTCATAAACAATTTAATCTAAGTAATAGTAATAAGAATTGAATATATTGCCAAGGTTGGCTAAAAGAATTGTAACTTTACTGATCGTTTTTTTCCCTTCAATTCTCTGTGATAATCTCTAGAAAGAACCAACGATGTTTCATTGAATTTGCATTCCTTCAAAAGTGTCATTATTTATTATTTATTCCCCCCCCCCCTCCCGAAGTAATATTGCAGCCAATTAAACGCCTTGTTGGAAATGATAAGTTTACAGAAAATATGTCGATTAAACTTTATAAAGTGCAGTTAATAAAAGTGCGCTTCACACCAGAATTTTCTAGTAAGAATACCTGGTAGTTAGTTCCCGGTTTAAAGACTGAATCAAGGGCCCCCCCACTGAGATAATTAAACAAGGCCGTGATCATTTTGACCTTGTCTACATTCAACCAGCAAACCAGCTGAGTTATAGGCATCTGAGTTATTAGCTAACATTTTAATTTTTTTTTTTTTTTTAATTTAAGGCGCGTCAACACTTATGGTCATTGCTGCCCGGAATTTTCTCAGTACACTGCCGGCCTCCGGACAGTGTTCTCTCGTTACAGACAACACTGTCCATCACTGGACCAGTGAACAGTAGAGGCTCCTAGGAAGAAAAAAAAAATCTAAGGGTAGCACAGCGGGACTCGAATAACATTTTATAAGTTTTATTAAAATGGTTTCTACAAAAAAAAAAAAATTAAACCGTAGACCATTCCTTTACTAAAGCTGGGGAATCAAATTGGCCATTATAATGAGCCTCTTTTCATTCATATTTTAATCAAAGTCCATGCACGCGAAACATGTAATGTAATAAATAAATAGCTTAAAAATGTTTACAAATTTCCTTTTTTAGTCGCAAATGATGCTGGATATGTCTTGAAAGAGGTTATCTTTTATCAATTAATTCTCTTATACGACACTTTCTATATAGGGTAAAGCTAGGAGAGATCACGGGGGTAGGAGAGAAGACGCAGGCTTTACTTCTCTTGTTTGCCACCACGTGGTGTCATGGAAGTTAGTCCACGAGTTGAGAGATCAGAAGCGAACTTATTGCAAAATTCTTCAGTTATTTTGTGTGTTCTTCTATGTTCTACGAACATTTATACGCATCAGCTATATCTGGTGAACAACTGAATTTTCATAACGCTTAGTAATTTTGCTTTCTTTTTTATATACTATATTAATTGCAATTGAAATGAAAGATTTCCTGCTGTCGTTAAAGTTGGACTCTTAGATATAGTGTTTACCAAGTTTCATGTCGATCAATCATGTTACCTTCACAGAGGAGTGGTCTCCTACTTATGGCGCGTCATCTATCCTACCATAGTTGGAGTGACGGCCAAATGTAGTGTATTTGTATTTTGTTTCTGGAATAAATGAGAATGTCTTTATTTTGAAAAATAACATTTTTTTTGTAGATAATAGTATTTTGACATATGTTTTGTAAGCATTATCACTTTAATACATCTCCTATATTTTGATTCAGGGCATAACTTTGAAATGTGCGTCATCTCTTCTAGCTTTACCCTAGAATTTTAAAATCCATATTGTAAATTGTTTCATTGTTTATAAATATAATCCACCTTCTTTGCTTGAGTCCGATAGATACACGCTCTATTATGATAGATCGATTATTATAACAGATATGTCGATCTCAAGCAACAGACCTGATGTCATGTTGCGGGACAAGCAAAATGAAAGTGGCACAGTTGATCGATTTTGCTATTCCCAGTGATCACAACATAACCAGTGTACTCTGAACGAAAAGTTATGCAAGTACCAAGACTTAAAAAAAAGAGATTATCAATATATGTAAATTGGAAAAAGTTTTTGTTGTTTCTGTAGCCCTCTCAGAAATGATAGCATTCAGATCTTAGGGCTAAGACAAGAGATTTATATCCAGATATAGAAGTGTGTCATTTTAACCTCCTGCACAGGTTGGTGAGAAAGTTTTTGTTGAACAGGTGAGAGTGCTTGGTTTCAAACCCCGTATCTCATCTTAAATACCAACGGAAAAAGTTGAGAATAAATATAATGATGTTTTTGGTGTTCGTTACGACCAATGTATTCAATGTTGTAAATTGAATGTTGAGGTTCGGTCATACAAAAAAAAAACTCTTCTTTTTAAATTTCCACCGACGTTTCGGCAAATTTATTGCCTTCTTCAGGGTCTGTACAAAGATTTTAATACAAATAAAATAAAAAAAATATAGAAACAACATAAAATATGAACTTAAAATAAATATTTTCAAAATAGTATATTTTTAAGAATAAACTGCATAAATAAACTAAATAAAAAGTATGATATACATAGCACATTTAAATTTATTTCAAACTGTTGTTGTAGAACAGATCAATATTAAACTAAATCACAACTATTAAAACTTTGACAATATGTGGCATATATACATATATATAAGAGTAAAGTATGGAAATAATTTTTGTAAGTACATTTCCTAAGTTATTTCAATACTTTACTCTTTAAAAAGAGTTCTTTTGTATGACCGAACCTCAACATTCAATTTACAACAATAAAAATAATAATAATAATAATAATAATTAAAAAAAACTATTTTAATTTCAACTTTATTTACTATTTTAAATTACACACATAATATTCGTGTTAAATATTTTGTGGGTTAAAATTAGAAAAAAATAATAAACATAATCTAAACAAATATATATATATATTTTTTTTTTTTGTATTCTTCCAAACGTCCAATATATTTTCAGGTTACAATAAATGTGGTATTTTATCTTTAGTGAGCACATAGTCTAGACAGACCCTCCACATAGAAATATTTTGTATCTACTAGTTTGATGTTTGTTACTAATGGAAACTAAGTCTGGCCATTTCAAACTGACAGTAATTTAATGTCTTCATTTTCTTCCATAGAAAAAAAAATATATATATATATATTTATTATGTAAATAAAATAAAATGTGTTTTAAAAGCATATGTTACTATAAATAAATAAAGAGCATCACATAAAGTAGTAAACATATTTGTATTTAAACAAAAAAAATTTTAAATTTAATGCTAACGCTCGGAAAAAAGTTTTAAGAGTTTAAGAGAGAGATAAAACAAAAACTAAGTTTGGTTTTAGTAATAAGAAATATAATTCTAGGCTGAAATTCCTTATAATACTAACTCAAGATGTCTGCTGAAGACTACCAGTAAGAGATATTATTTTGTTTGTTTACATTTTGGTTTGGGTAAATTTTAAGGTTTCTCCCTCGTATGTATGATACACTTATTTTTACGTAATCATTATGGTTTCTTAATTATTATTATTATTATTTTTTTTAAGTGATTGTATTATTTTATGGTATTAAGAATAAAAACAAAACAGTTCATGAATAAGAACTTTTACTAATATTTTTTATTTTCTCTTACTCCTAGTAAGAGGAAGTATTGTAATCGTGTCAAATTCTTCGATATCGAGTTTTCACCGGAAATATCCGTTTTGAGGTCCCCTGAGTCCAAAAAAGTGGTTTTTAGCAAATGGTTTGTGTATGTGTGTGTATGTATGTGAACAGCAAAGCTCAAAAATGAAAAACCGTAGAAAGTTGAAACTTGATATTCCGTTTAGATATCACCGTGGAAACTGACTGTACGTTATCTGTCAAAATTCCTCAACCGGAAGTACCATTTTACTAGTTTGCTTTTTTTATTTTTTTGCGTTTATCTCAAAAATGGCTCCGACGATTTTCTTCAAACTTAGTATATAAACTACACATACAAAGAGATACAACTTTTATTTGAAACATTTCTCTGGGAAAATCATTATTTAAGGCATTTCGGGGGGGCGGGGGAGGGTTAGGGTAGAGTTTTCATCTAAAGTGCTATTTCAGTTTATTGGACAATTCTGCCTTCTTTTAATAATGTTAATTAGAATTAAATATGTTGTTGAAATTCCGAGTTTGAAAAAATCGGATAACCGGAAGGAAGTACGTTTATTTCAATGATTATCACTAAATGATTACTAAATGATTTCTTCACTTTTTTGCAATTTTCTCAAATATGGCTCCGAAGATTTTCTTGAAACTTTTTATATAAACTAAACATACAAAGATCTACAATTTTTATTTATAACATTTCTCTGAGAAAATTCATTTAAGGGCACTTTTAGGGGAGTGGTGGAGTTATGTTTTTCCCTAAAGTGCTATCATAGTTGATTATACAATTCTATCATCCAAACAAAAATTAATTAGAAATAAATAGATGGCCAAAATACAGAGTTTTCAGTAAATTAGTAAACCGGAAGTGCGCTTTTACTAAACAGTTTTTTCAGTTTTCGACGAATTTCATTAAATGTGGTACACTAACTATAAAATTTGTCAATTATAATTTTGAGATTTTTTTTTTATCCAACTCCAACTGTTGGCAATTTAGCCATTCTATTGCGGGCAACCCAATATAAGAGAGCCCTAGCATATTTGGGGGTCTTGTTTGGCAGCATCCTCCACGCTGCCGGTATAGGAGCTTGGCACACAGCAAGGTGCTCACCACCGTTCAGTGTGTGCCATCGTTGCAAAGCGGACATCCAACATTTTATACCATTCCAATCCTATGCAAGTGTTCGCGTAGAGGTAATCATGGCGAATCGTTATTCTGAAATTGCGGCAGTGAACACATGACGAGGTAAGTGGCTAGGGATCGCTCGATCTAAGAGAGCAGCCCATTGCTTTTCCCACTGCCTGATGTTTGTGTAAATCACTGAGCATCATCTCCTTCATGGTGCTGTTCCTATATATATATTCCTGTACGACACAAGTTCCCACAGGCTGACATACGTAATCGATACTGTAGCATACATAATCGATATTCCCTCATTCATATAACAAGTCTTAGAAATTCGGTGGCAGCCTTCGGTTTTTTTTTTCTGCAGATTTAACTGTCATAGTCAACAATAATTTATTGAAATAAAAAAATATCTCCTCATTGGATTTATTTATTTATTATTTTTTTTTGACTAAAAAGAATTGAGAAATTTTGACATTACTCCCCCCCCCAAGTAGAGTGGGGCGTAACAAAGTCTGTGCGTTTTTTTTTCTCTCGTTACTCCTTAACAATAATTTATTAGAAATTATTTTTACTAAACACTAGTTTACAAAGTTTCTAATTGGTAACCCCATTTACTTTCAGTTTATAGCTGGACTTGTATCGGCTTGTTGAAAGATCTATGCGATTTATGAGTGAATTAATAAATGACCGAGTTAAATCTAGAAATTCGGGCGAGTTTACGTCATTACTTTTTAAAAAAAAGCTACTGTCACAAACGCCGAAATTAATAAAGTAGTGAGAGAATAAGAGTTTCACGCGAAGGATCACGGCAGATTCTGAACCGGTGCCATCTAGTATAGATTTCTTATAAATGTATTTTCTTAATTTCACAACAATTTCTTAACTTGTAATTAATTATATTTGAAAAAGAAACAATAATAAATTCATGCAATGATGTGTCTATTTAATCGTTTATTTTTGCTCCAGAATTTTCATTTTATTAGCCACATAATGTTTGTACAATTAATTTGCTTTCCACTGTTGTATGATATATATATATATATACCTGGATCAATATGAAACTTGATCGCTGGCTAGCTTTATATATCTCCATAGAAACTTAACTACCTCTATCGCAGTTTAGACTTTACACCTGTAATAAATGAGGTCCTGTTATTTTACGTATCCTTACACTAAGTCCTTAAGTCACGTCTTACTGGACTTATATTACAATGATTTTTTTTTTTTTTTTTTAATTATTACCCTGCATGGTTATTATTATACTATGGAAACAAGGATAATTAATATTCTGGACATACAATACAATTTAAATATAAAATTTCATTCTCGAACTTTTGCATATAATTGTTTACAGAATAATAAATTGTCATTAAATTCTATTAAAAGCTTTTAAATAAAATAAAATAAAACTAATTATTGGGTTAGTTTCTATTTCCTTTAACGTTTTCAGTTATGATTCTGTCAACATTAGCTGCTAAATTTGGATCTATTTGATCATCACTTCAATGCTTCCGCTGAAGCATTTCTGTTGGTGTAATAGTTCCCTTCCAGAAGGCTGGTAGATCACCTATTTTAATCTAACGATGGTTTCTGTTACACTCACACTTGTGGCTTTGTTGATTGTATATATGTACGGGAGATTATAAGGTTATATGTGTCTGTGTGTTTAATGACAAAATTGAATTATTACCAAATTATGAATAGACATTAGAAAATAGTGTATAATAAATAGCATGTTTTGAAGGAGAACTTTATAACTAAATTTTAATAGTGGTGTTAAGTAGGCTCGGTGTTTTATCAAGTCATTTTTATTAGGAGGAGTGATAAGAAATTTCACTAGTTCTACACGATGGATGGAAATCCGAAACCAGTCAGAAACAAAATGAATATGCATGCTATGACGGGATAAAATAGAGATTATTATTTTGTAAGAAGATAATACATCTAAATTATCAAAACAAACTATTATTTTTAAGTGTTTATATTAGTTGAATATTTTAAAAATGAAACGTCATTATAGGACTCGAATCCAAGGCAAGGGAATAAAGAAAAGCCAGTCGGTGAAACAAACATCCGAGGAAATGGATAGAAATAGAAATGTCACACCAATGGAACTAGAAGGATTAGACAGACATCTTAGCTTGTATGAAGAAGAAATTGAAAGGTTGGGCAAGGCTGCAGGCAAAACTTTGGAAGAGATGAAGAAGATAACTCTATTCAATGAACAGTGGGATAGATGGCCTGCTAGAAGAGCTTCAAGCAACAATCAATTTAATGAAGAAGATTTTGATCTTACTAATATATAATTCTTTATGTCAAGAAATATTAATTATTTTCCTTTGGGAAAAAAATTCTTTCTAGTTCAGAATTGCGATTGAGAAGTTTTCAGGAAATTTCTGATCTTCTTTTTCTATCTCCCTTGGCCAGACAAGGAGCAAGACAACTGCCCATGGCCAAGCCGTCCTTTTCCAAGAGCGTTTTTATCTGCAACAGACTTCCTTTCCTTGACACACTCATTATACGGAATCCCGACAATACCTTAACTTACGATTGGCACACTAAACCTAGTTACACCGGACACCTTCTCCACTATCTCTCTAACCACCCATTCCACCAAAAATTCAACACAGCTACAAATCTAGTTCACCGGGCTATCTCTCTTTTTCATCCTACTTTTCACAAGAAAAAACCTTAAACAATCTAGGGAAATCCTTGCCTCCAATGGGTACTCTTCCCATATCGTAAACAAAATCATTAAAAATTCCGCTTCACCTATATCCGGCACACATAGGCTACCCAGTCAAAATCTAACCAATAACCCACTCATCTATAGATCCCTTACACATATCAATTCTCTCTCGCAAAAAATCAACAAATCCCTTAAGAAACACATTCCCAACCTCACCATAGGCTTCACTACTTCAAACAAACTGTACAAAAAATCTACTCCAAACTTAAAGATCCTATTCCCATAACCAACAAAACAGACACGGTCTATAACTCTCTACTCCCAATTGCAATGCTTCCTATGTAGGAGAAAGTTCACAATACTTACATAAAAGACTCAAACAGCACAAATACGACATTACTTCTAAGGAAATAGACAGTACAGCACTTTCCAAGCACGCTCTATCTTTGAACCATACTTTTGATTTCCATAATCCTTCTATCCTCGCTACCCATCCCAATTACACCAAGCGACTCCTTACTGAGTCCTTACATATCCATCTCCAACCTAACCCTGTTAATCATAAAAAAGACAAAGACCTAATTTCTTCCCATTACAATCATATCCTCTGTTCCCTTAAAAAAATCCTGATCAAAAAAAATAATTTAAAAATAGAAAAATAAAAAAAAATAAATTAAAAAAAAAAAAATAAAAAACTACTACTGGGTTACCCATGGTTAATGGTTAATACCAATTAATGATAATTTTTCATGCTTATGTAAGCGGCATCTTTTCAAATATCATCTTACTTTTGTTTTATTGCTCCATTTGAGATCGATTTCTTATTCCCCATTTCCAAATTCTTTGAATTTATTCAATAAAGCAATGGCTACAATCTACATCCAATGGTATTAAAAAATATTTCAGTTTGAGATTTCATCGTAAATATACGAGTATATATATTTTGAATTTCCTTGCATACGAAAAAATGTTTTTAGACAATGGGAATAGTATATATAGGAGGATAATATATTACGAGAAAGCTAACTAATCCACCGCGGATTTGTTTAGTCTTATTTCATTAATGAAAACTTTAATTTTTTAAATTTTCAATAATTTTTTATTTATTTTGTGCATTCATTCAATTTATTTATCTATTTTTATTATATATCTCCGTGTTTGTATGAAAAAGCGGGACGATGTTATTAAAATACTAAAAAAAAACAAACATTCTCTCAACAAGCAGCAATTTTTTAATTGTTATAAAAAAGAGTGTTTATCAAAGTGACTATATAAATATTGATGGGCAAGAAAACACCACGGATAAAGTGATTTCCAATTTATTATACCAATGCGATTTTCTTAATCCGATAAACAATTAGAAAATTGAAAAAATTAAATGAAATCCATTTTCGATGGTTTACATAACTGTGATATTAACGGTTTTATTGAGCATTTAAAGTAACTCTATTGTAGTTTTTGAATGTCAGAGGAAAATGTAGAAGACAGAAAGTTGTACAAAACTGAAATTGCAACTAGAGGTACTGCGAGAACTTTACATAGGAGGAAGTGGTAGCGTTAATAGAAATGACTGACCTGGTAGAGTGTCGGTAATGGTGATGTTTTCTTTTTGAGTCTAGATTGCCTGTTTTTTTTTTTTGTTTTTTTTTTGTTTGCGACCTTTTCCGGTCTATTGTGCTGTGCCCCCTGAGTGCCGCAGGCTTACCCACAGTACCCGAGCAGATGTCCCAGCTGAACATCCGTTCTACAAAACCTCCATCAGGTTGAGATCCCTGAGGAATCCCAGTACCCTGACGGGCTCTAGAGAGGGTATATCCCCCTCTTCCACCTGGTAGCTACCCAGGTTCTGAATCTTCTCTGAGTGGCAGCCTCACAGTCTGTTAGGAGATGTAGTGGAGTTTCCTCCAACTCCCCACAGAATCTGCATGAGCTGTCACTTTCCAAACCCAGCTTCATCAGGTGTCCTCTAAGTCGGCAATGCCCCGTGAGGAAACCCGTAAGAACGCGGAGCTTTATCTTGCTCAATCCGATGCAGGCCTCCGATCTCCGTTGGTTATAATTTCCCAAGCAGATCTTGGCCTGCCGCAAACCGGGGAGGAAGTACCAGATAGTGCCTTATATATGCTTGTAGAAAACTTCCCCTTCTTTTTCTTCCCGATCTTTTAAGGGGTTGAGGTAGACGGATCTTGATCTCTTCTAGTTTGTGGTAGAGAGATTCTTTGGATTTTTTTTAATTTTATTTTTATTGAAAAAGGCACAGAGGAAGGGGCGGTCCCAGGGCTCTCGCGCATACCCGCCCGTATAGAAGCCTCTAACCTGAATGGTGCCCTTAACGCTGAGCGCGCCTCAAAACGATGGAAATGCACTTAATACCTAAGCTAATCTTAACCTATAGGTTCCCCCAGCACTCGATATTCTTGGGGTGGGGGGGACAAAGAACCTAACCTATCCCTAACTTATCTTCCATTCATTCCAATACAGTTAAAATTTATATACACCCTTGCACTCTAAGCTCGTTCATTCAACCATGCACACTCTTATGCCCTTCAGTACTCAATATTCCTGATGGCTCGAGAAAACCCTACATCTAACCTTAAAAAACTATCCTAAAACTATGGGTCATAGCTATATCGCCAGCCTTGAAACCCGCATTCACTTTCATTCCAACGTGCAAACTACCTACCCATTCAGCCCATATTGACCCATTCCATTCTCCTTTTCAATGCTTCTTCCGCAAATCGCTTAAAACCTCTGTACGTGGCACTATTTTCGAGCAACATGGGCAGCCTATTATTCTCCAAAGTAACGTAGAACCCTATCTCCCTCTGCAAGCGCTGTCGCAAATCAGAATACAGAGGACAATCCAACAACACGTGCTCACTTAGTTCCTCCTGTACACACCTATAGCTCCCATCCCCTACCAGACCTATCCTTGCCCATTTACCATTCATCTGACCATGGTTCGTGACCAACCGTGAAACCGCATATGGATAGTTCGTCGGAAATAATGCTACAATGCCCCAATTCACCTCCTGCAAAAACGAGAACGGGATCATTTGACAAGGTGGATGACGTAACAATTGGACTGGTTGCAGGCAAGATATTAAAAACATTTTGCACAGCTGAACCAAATAGAGGGGGAATTTCAGTTGTCCGATGTATCTTCGAATTTGGTTTACAAAAAAACAAAATGAATCAAATGCCTCAATTTTCAGTGAATTTTAATTAGGTTTCTATATCTTTAGAAAACCAGCCAATCGATTTTTTTTTTTTTTTTTGACAAATGCTCCAGATTTACAACGGAGCAAAAGACGAATTTATACCTCGGTGCTTGGCGTAACTCATATCACTCAAAGGAGCAATCATGTAAAACAATATTTCAAATCTTCCATCTTAGTCGAATATTTGTAATTATAAATTTATCCTTGCGACCATCGCTAATTATTTGGAAAAAATAAATCCAAGCGATTATTATGGAGCTATCAAGCTGGTAGTTCTACTAACGACACTATAAAGAACAAACTATACTTTCAGCCATTCATATAATAAATACATAATTATTATATCTTAATTATTTAATATAATAATATTTCTGATTTTCTATTTCCATTCTACCATGCTTACTAATAATTATTAGTAAAACATACACATACACAGAAGCTTGGTGCATGTATTTCATCATTTATATTTATATGTTCATATCATCCGTATATTTTATCTATTTCACCCATTTCTGCTGTGTCAGTATAATTTAACTCCACGTTCCTTTCCTTACTAAATACATATAATTACTACTTCATTACTCAACTTAATTACTTACCAAACCCTCCTTCTCTCCCGTGTAAAAAGCCACGGTATCGGCGTTGCAGCCGCTTTTAACACCTGCATACTCATACTAATTATAACAGACATACTTACATCTATTATTTGTTATTTACTAATTGACTGATTTCTTTTTTTTTTTACATAATACTATTTTATTTTAAAAATATGATTTTCCACTTCCACTTATTTTCATAATATAAACATATATAATATATGGCGCTAATGACCATGGCAGGTGATGCGCCAAAAAAATAAAAAAAAAATATATACAGGGTGTCCCAAGGTATATGGATAACGACTTTTTTTTCGAAAACTAAGATAGCTAGAAAAAAAACTAAAAAATACGTGTCCCCCGTAGTTTTTTTCTTAGAAAACCAAATTTAATTTGCAAAAATTTGTTTTGGCACTTCCAGAAGCGAGATACAGGCACCAACTTCATTTATTCCAAATGGGAGGTGTAGTTTTTTTATTTAAAAAATAGATTCCTCTATTTTTTTGTAAGAAAAATTTACTTGAATGGTTTTTTTTCTTTGAGCGATATTTTACAAGTTATGAATGAAAACATGATTCCTATAAGAAATTTCAAAATGATATTATAACGGTTTTTTTGATTGAATAAAAAGAAAAGTACTATTTTATTATAAATTTTACTCCTCATTAATTACAGATCTTGCTCGAACTGGCCCCACCATTAGAGATGTATTTCTTTGGTCGTAAGGTACAATTGGCAGGAAAAAGCATGTGTATGCATCTCTAATGGTGGGGGGCTAGTTCGAGCAAGATCTGTAATTAATGAGGAGTAAAATTTATAATAAAATAGTACTGTTCTTCTTATTCAATCAAAAAACCGTTAGAATAATATTGAAATTTCTTATAGGAATCATGTTTTCATTCATAACTTGTAAAATATCACTCACAGAAAAAAACCGTTCAAGTAAATGGTTTTTTTGTTACAAAAAATAGAGGAATCTATTTCTTAAATAAAAACCACATCTCCACATTTGAAAAAATGAAGTTGGTGCCTGTATCTCGCTTCTGGAAGCACCAAAACAAATTTGCAAATTAAATTTGGATTTCTAACAAAAAACTACGGGGATACGTATTTTTCCGTTTTTCTCTAGCTATCTTAGTTTCCGAGAAAAAGTCGTTACCCTGGGACACCCTGTATATAGGTATAATATATAATCAGTATATAATGTATAATAATATGTTATATATAAACGGTAGTCGGACGTTGACCCTCTAAAAAAATAGGCATTACTTTACTTTATATACATCAGTTCATTTGTTGTCTCTTAGCTTAGCATTCTATCATTTAATATAAACAAATAGACCACAACATGCTGTTACTAAGAAACAATATATAGTCTTTAATTGATCAAAGACAAAAAATTATAATACGTATATGATAATGTTAATAGCATCAGTAATAATCTTACATATTTTAATCTTTATATTTAAATCCTTCTGCATCTCTGTGTCCGGATATATGAAATTAGTCAGTCATCTTCTTATTCTCTATTAATAATTCCCATTCTCATACACACATAAAACCATCCTCACACAATCAGTTGATTACACAGGATGTGATAGTAGAAACTTTAAAAAAAATAGTAGTCAGCTAGTCAGCTTTTTACACCATCTTGATAAAACAATCTTTATTAATGGATGAAGATTCCGAACAAGTTTGAACATATGACAAAAAAAAGTATACTATGACAGACACAAACTCCTGTTCAGTTCGATCGAAACCATGTGGCTAGGTGGGGGAATTGCTCTTATTATTTTCACGATTCTCGCCAATCTCATCAATAGGTCGTTCATGGGCAGTTTCGAGAAATTTCAGATTGGCCTGCTCTCCGTCCCAGATCCCTCCATGACCATCTACTATCCCGTGTCCATTGAAATTAAGAAAGAAATATATAAAAAGAAAAATCCATTTTTTTGGAACCGCGATAAGTATGGCCACTAAATAAGGTCAGAAAACTACGAAGGTCGCACAAGGCCGCACACTAAGACAGATATCTTGGTGTGAGTGTGAACAACAGTATATAAAAACCCTATGATATACGACGAAAGGATTATTATATCATCTACGACCAAACTATACACGAGCGGCAATTCACAGTTATATTCAACTTATCATTCTCGTAGTTGTGCACTTTAGTTCGTTATTTTAACCATTCTAAATTATCATCTATTTATCTTCTGTTTATTATTAAGTATTTTATTATAGTTATTAGTTACCATTTATCACGTTTAAATTATTGTTAAAATACAGTTTATTTTTATATAAAAAACCGTTTAATAATTCGAGAACTAACTTCCAAACCTCTCAAACTAACTTCCGCCCTCTTCAAGACATCTGCTACTCCAGGAATCACACATCAAACGATTCCATTACATCTAATATCTGATTCCATTACAGAGTAAATGAGAAAGTAAAAAAAAGCATTAAATCCAAGAAAAAGTAAACTCAAATTTTTCTAATTTCAAAATTGGATAGCTCAGCAAATTTTTATAGAATTTTTCTTGTACAATAATCATTTCTCATGAAACAAGGTTTCTAAATAAAACTTCTAACCCTGATCTAAACTTTAGAAAATGCATATTGAGCTACGGTGTTGAGGAACTGACTGTGTGAGCAAATGACTCTATTGCTTCTCTAGCCTTCTTTGTTTTGCTGTTAGTCGCATTGTCAATTACCAAGCCAAATTACAATAAATAAATGAGTTTATTTAATTTTTCACAGAGGACATTAAAAAAAAAACCAACGCAGAATATATTATGATTATTCGAAGATATATGATTTTTCCAAAACTTCTTCCATGCCTTCATGAAAATTACGTTAAAAATGAAAATAAAAAAAAGTATGAATTTGACTAGATATAGGGTTTTTGCAATTTTAATTAATCATTGCAGAAATTGGGGTTATTCATGGCCAGGACAAGTGTAACCTCCACAAATGGGTACGAATATGACATCTCCATGATTTAGCATTACTAGGTCGGAGGTGTAGAATTAATCAGAGTCGTTAATAAATTGTAATTAACGCTCGATTCGAAGGAGGTCTGCCGTCATCCTGTCGAACTTCTTTGGGAAACTTTTTTTTTTAAAGATGTAATCTTTAAAAGGAGAAATCCTCTATGGAATTAATGCGGAAAAGATAGGATTTTTTGGTTTTGATTTTTTCTCATAGCTGCAGTGGAAGTTGGTTGGTTACATAAAAATTAGAATTATTTATATGACCGGGTCTGTCTTCTGTCTACCCAGGGGCTAAAAGAAATGTGTTTGAAGGCAAATATGGCCCTTATAGCGCCGCCACTCGACGTTCTCGCTGTATATCTTCTATTGGTTAATATAATAAAAAATAAACCACAGAATAGAATAAAACAATTTAAAATTTATATTTCTAAAGAAAATATAAATCAAAAGAAGTATCAACTGAATGTAATAAATGTAATATATATATATAAAATGCAAGTGTGTGTGTGTGTGTGTGTGTGTGTGTGTGTATGTTGTATACATGTCGATAGATAGATAGATAGATAGATAACATTAATAAAATCAAAACAAACCCAATTATGTTTTGATTGAAAACAACCAATCAAAACCATAGTCATGAGTTTTATCTATTAGTTACAAAAGTAAATTGAACGCGATTAATGTTTGCTTTAGTTAATGTAATAAAGATAGATTTTATTTCTTTTTTATGATCTCATATCAATTTTTACACTGCATTTCTAGACAATAATAAATACAAATATGAATGTGATGGCCCGAAAGCTGGACTATATTTAATTTTCATCTCTTCCAATCGCTCGTAAGTGTTTTTGGCAGATTAATTTTCCTTCTAAAATGACGACAAAAATCGACAAAGATTCGGATTTGGTGGGGGGAGAATTAGATAAGAATTTTGTGATAAGAGGTATACTTGTGGATAGTAGTAAAACGCGCATGCGTCTCTCTCTCTTACTTCTTTTTTTTTTTTTATAGTAAGGCAAGAGACTTGTAACACCTTCTTCTAGCCACTCCCTACAATTTCCAACTGACTACAGACACAACTAGCTAGCCATCTTCAGACATCTACTAAAGAGGCCTTCCTTTCATTTCACTACTTGTGAGAATTCTTTACGTGACACGCGATTACTTTTTTGAACAACATTGTTTCATCAATAACCTTTTTATTCTACTACAAATAATTACAAGGTCAGTAAATATAAACCAACTAATAATATTATATAGTAACATTAAATTTTTAAATGTTATAATATTTTTTTATATTCTTTGTTTTTATTTATAAGAAATGTTTCCACATATTATTGAAAATCCAAACAACTCCACGCTAAGGCCAAAAAATGTTTTGCAAAATAATAAGATAAAAAAACTTAGATAACAGTGTCTGATAGATTTGATTATTCTTATTCGTAAGAAACTTACAAATTATTATGCATACATACATTTAAATCATGTATATTAATAAATGGAATATCTATATATTGACGAATTTTGTTCTCGAGGGTTGCCTCTCTTTGACTAGAAACTATTTATGTTATTGAAGTCGTATTCTATTATTCATTATGCAATTATTTATTAAATTGTTATTGGAAACATTGCTATTGAAATTCTAAGTGATATTAGTTTGTTTTCGTTAGTTTTATTTAACTAAAATTTAATATTTTTCAATCCATCATCTGAGGTTGCATTCATTAATTCAATTTCTGTGTATTTACCAATTTTCGCTGGCTTGGTTTTAACAGGGAAATTAAACTATTGTTTATGTATTCAGGTCAGCTATTTACCTATTTGTACTCCAAACTAAGCACTAATAATTTACAATTATTTAAATAAATAATGACTGCTCATTATAAAGGTAATCTTATGAAGAAGATAATAAAGTAAGATTTTGTTAACCCTTGTATACTTATAACAACTTACCTCGTTAAAAATAATCTCAACAAAACTTGATATTAACAGACTATGGTCTTTTTTGTCTTCTTAAATAGGAACAGTTCTTAAAAAAGCTAAATTTCAAATATTTACAATTGTTTGGCGACTAGTGTTGAGCTACAGTTCTCAAATCTGAAGTTTCACGTCTATGACGCCTTATTAAGCGTCAGTTTCAAATATTCTTATAAAAAAACCCTTTCTTCATGCTGTTATTCCTAACTATATTCTAACCTCAGTAATAACCATACAATCTCTTACATTTATATCCGTTTAAACTTTACTTAAAGTACTTAATAGTATCTTTGAATGGCTACAGTTTAAAAAAAAACAAAACATATCGTTATTGTTCAAAAAAGTATTAAATGATAATGCATTCTGTATATAAACAAATGTCATTGGTTAGTATAATTCTACCGCACAAATTCTCTCAGGCAAACAACATTAAATTCCGGTAACATCCTTTTTTTGAATTTTGGGCTACAGCTTAGCTGAATTGTTCATTAGAAACCGCAAAATCGTTGATATTCTAATAAATTATCTGCCTGCCTGTTTGACGTATTCAAGCTCGAAGATGTATTTATTGGCTTTTTCATGATCAAAATTATATTTGTTGTTCTTGGATATAAAAGAAATCCAGATCCAAAAAAGTTGTTCCCCCTGACGCTATTTTTATGTGAATGTGCTTCATTTACTCTTGAGGTGTCCTCAACTACAAGAGCCCCATAATTTCTCTGCTTGGCATTACCGTTGAAAAATATTATTAATAATAATAAGAGCCTTTATTGTTCCCAGAAAAAAATACAAAAAATATATACAAAACAGGTACAAAGAAAAGTTTAATTGAAAAAGAAAATTAATAAAATAAAATGTTACTTCTTCTTGTAATTCTTTCCTTGTAATAATTTTGTTTCTATACAAATTGAAAATCTGGTAACTAGGCCCATCTGAGGGCAAAGGCCTCTCCTAGATTTTGCCATCCCTTGTTGTTTTGAGCACTTCTTTGCCATAATGTTCCACAGAGTCCCGTTACAGCATCCTTCCATCTCTGAGAGCGGTCTATCTTTTCTCCAAGTGCTATCCAAAGGAATCCATTCAGTTACTCTCTTCGCCCATCTATATTCTTTCATCCTGAAAAATATTACGTTTCTAAATGCCTATGGCTGCTTTCCGCATAGATCCAACCGTTATTGGTTTGCTAGGTATAAATTTGAAAGGATCTAGACTATTTTTAAGCTCCATATTATCTTTCTAGTTGATAATCTCATATTTGCAAATACAATTTTTTTTTTGTTTTTGTTTATTTAGATTATACTAATTCTCGTTTAATTTTTTTTTTTTTAATTAATTAAAGAATGTGAATTATTGTATTTATGGTACGTACTGTTATTTGGGCATCCGTTGAATAAATAAATAATTTTTTTTTTTAGTTTATTTATTGTATAAGCAAAATCTGTTAAAACATATCACAATAATTGCTACTGCTCACTACTGATACTATTCTTGAGGAACTTGAGTGGAGAATCCGTCTAGCGATGTCACTGCTAGCATTGTTAGGGTGTTTAGCTGCGAAGGTTATCTCTAGGCCAGTTCCTTTCCATTCTCCTTGTTGTATTCTGTGGCAAGCTTAAGTTGAACATGAGAAATTTGTTATGTTGTGATAGTGTTTCGTGAAACTTTTTGTATTTGGTTGTGATTGTGTGTGTCACGAATGGTAAATTGAGGTCAGTGTGTAGTGTTAGGTTTAAGACGTCGTAGTGCGTCAGTAATGTGTCTTGTGGAACTTCAGAGGCGAAGCCGTCTAGCGATGGTCACTCCTAGCATTTAGGGTGTATAGTTGCGAAGGTTATCCCTAGGCCAGTTCCTTTTCAGTCTCCTTGTTGTATTCCGTAGCAAGCTTAAGTTGGAGATGAGAGCAAATTTATGTTGTGATAGTGTTTCGTGAAACTTTTTGTATTTGGTTGTGATTGTATCCGTCACGAATGATATATTGAGGTCAGTGTGTAGTGTAAGGTTTAAGACGTACTAGAGTGTGTCAATAATGTGTCGTATTCTGTGTGATGTATTCTGTAAAAACTTGTATTCTGTATAGGTTTGGAAAGTTTGCTAGAACTCCAAACTTCGCAACCGTACAGCGAATTATAGTTTTGTAAATTAGTATCATGTTATAGAGGTTCTCGTTTAGTTTTCCGTCTAGCAATCGTCTTAACTGTCGAAATTGCTGATTCAAAGTCTGTCTTTTTTAAGTCTGGTGTAGGGGTTCTAAGTTGATCGGCCGTCTAGGTGGAGTCCAAGATAGCGTGAAACAGTTTTCTTCGTAAGCGATATGACGTAAACTGTTGTGCATGTACGTTTATGTAGAAATAAATAAATAAATTTATAATATTTGATGGTTTGTATTAAAATGTACTATAAGCAACTTTCAATCATTCAAATTTTCGAAATTCAGTTTTTCACCGGAAATAATGATTTGAGTTTCCAGTGTATTTAGTAAAAAATGTATTTTTAGCCAATGGACTGTGAACTTGGTGTTCCGTTTAGGTACCACCATCGAATTTGATACAAAGATTTTATTCAAAATCTATATCAACCGGAAATATAACTTTAATAAATGTTTTTTCCAGCTTTTCACTTTCCATCTGACATGGAAAGTTTGGACGAAATCCATCAACGGAAGTTCAACTTTACTGAATAGTCTTTTTTTTTTAATTTTTCGTGATTTTTCTCCAAAAACTGATGTACGAACGATTTCCTGTAAACATCGTATATTATCTATACACATATCAGATTTATTTGAAACATTTACCGGGGAACATTGAATTTTTTTTTTAGTAGGGATTCTGGGGGAATATTATCATTTATCTTGTCACTTAATTACAATGTGTGGTTCTACCCATATAATATTAATGTACATTAGTAGCATTGTTACAATTCAAAATTTGTTTTAGAAAATTGGTTAAGCGGAAATGCGACATTATTTTTAAAACGATAATAAATATTTCCTTTAATCCATGAATGTTAGTTGCATAGATATAACTGCCTATCACTTTTTTGAAAATTTATTTTATTTTCTGCAGAATTTGTGGCATAAAATTACAAATTTTATATGGGTTGGTTTTATATTATTGACGCGTTTAACTGGACTACAATGTAATCTCTACCCGCCGAGTTTTGGTATTTGGTTGGTGTATCTCTTCGGTCATGGCTATATTTATGATTTATGACACATGAGTAAAATTAGAAGTTTACAAAAATATTGCCATTTTATTACAAAGGCAAAAGAGAAACACTCACGTGAGTTTTCACAACAGATCTAGGTTTATTTTTTTATCCTAATTTTTTTTTCTTTCATGTATCAATCGTATATCAAACTTGCTTTAAACTCAAGCTGACAGATGATCTTATCTTACTATAAAAATCCTTTCATGTCGTTCTTTTCGTTTTTCTATAAGTTTTATTAATGAGATAATTTAGATTAATAAAGTTAGATTATTATGTTTTGTTTAAATATAAGGCGCGTCAATATCTGTGGTCATTGGCGTCCGGAGCCTCTTCTCAGTGCACTAGCGGCCTCTGGACAGTGTTCTTTCGTTACAAACAACGTTGTATATCACCGGACAGTGTGCTTCCAAGAAAGAGAAAATCTAAGGTTAGCATGGTGGACACGAACCGGGGACTTACGCATTGCTAGCCCAGAGCGCTACCACAGAGCTAATTCATTCCCTTAAATAAATATTATTATTATTATTATTACAATTATTGTAGAAAAAACATATCAACAACAATTGAATTAATTGTACTATTTAGGGCTCTCGCACATATAGACTTTTTTATCGGCCGATTGTTTGGTCGGATTGGGTTGCTAGCGGGCACACTGGGTTGGTGGTGAATGCGCAAACAAACCTGGTAAACAGTCGGCCGATCATTCTCGAACGATTTCGAGCTAATTGATAAACGGCGTTTGAAGAGAGTGATCGCGTAATGAAAGTTATACAATGCTATCTAGAAAAGTTATTACTCCTTTTATATAACGGAGAATAAAGACCAAGGAAAGAAATTGAGAGTATTGGGTGCATCCCATCCACAGTGATAGATTATTGCGTGTAAAATTGAACACATGCATTATTGAAATACCCGAAAAAATTTTTCGCCTTTTATCGAAGAAGCATCACCTGCTTCAATGATAGACAGATAGATCGATAGATAGATAAGATGTTTATTATTTTTTTTCTTTTTATCTTACACAGTCACAAAAAAAATATTGACAAAACATCACAAAGACAATGGATCTTACGATCGTCTGTCAAGTTGTTATCTCAATATATTAAGAATAATAGTGACAATTATAATCAGCAACAAACAATACATGATTCAATAAAATAACAATAAATAGATAAAGTAAAATAATATAATAATTAAATTCTTTGATTTAAAAAAAATGTCTATAATAATATGCTGATTTGATAAACTTAACTAAAACTGATCCAGTCTCCATCATTTAAATAAAACAAACATTCTTCTTTATTTAATTTAACGCATGAAATTTTAAATTCTTTCAAAATTGGGCACACTGCTAAGAAATGGCAATGACTTAGTTCTGATTTTAATGCAATATTTAATATATTCAAAGCTATTTAGATTCAGATAACTATTATTTAAACTATAAGATAGTTGAGAATATAAAGTATGGTGGATAGCAGATTGGGCTTTACTTTTAAATTGCTGTTTCAGTTCTATTTCAAGCTGATTAAGAATTAAATTTGTATTTTCCCGAACATTATTGCTAGTTACATTCGCCAAGTTAGCTGTCCAATTGTATTTATTTTTTAGATTAGAATTAGAATTAGAATGCTGCAGGGGGGGACTAAGACCCAGGCACCGCAGCCTCCCAATGAGGCTTATTGTGCCAACCCCTAAAACCTAGTAGCGGAAGCCCCCCCTCTTCATGAGGTCCAGAACCTTCCCTACCAGTCCCTCCTGGAGCACGATTTCCTCCGGTCTCAGCGTGCCGAAGATCTCGTACCTCAGTCTAGCGATTGCAACACAATCAAACAACAGGTGAGAGGCCGTCTCTTCCTCCTCCTGACATAGCCTGCACAAGGGCTCTGCTTCCAACAACCCCACCTTGTGCAGATGCTTTCTGAACCTGCCATGCCCAGTAAACAGGCCCGTTATCAGAGAAATCTGATACCTGCTTAACCCCAGGATGTGTCTGGTTCTTTTATCACACAGCTCTGGCATAGCCATCTTGCCGTGTTTCGCTCCAGTACTCAGCCTCCAGTATCGGTTATGTTCCCTCCGAGTCCAATCTCTCAGAGCCGCTCTTACCATACTTTTGGCCACCCCTAGAGCAGGTTCCGGTCCAAGGAAGGGAGTATTCGCTCCCTCCCTGGCCAGTTGGTCGGCTATCTCATTTCCCATAATCCCCTTATGCCCGGGCACCCATATTAGCCGCACTTTATTGTGCCGGGCTAATGTCTCCAGGGAGTCTCTGCACTCCCTGACCAAAGGGGAGATGATTCTGAACGCCCGAAGAGCATTCAGCGCCGCCTGGCTGTCCGAGAAGATGCATATCTCTCTATTTCTAGAGTCCATACGCAGGTTCTCCTCAGCGCAGATCTTTATTGCATAAATCTCAGCCTGGAATACTGTGGAGTATCCCCCGAGAGGCCTCGCAATGCGTACCTTCGGTTTGACCCCATAGATCCCGGCTCCAGTTCCGCAGGCCATTTTGGACCCATCCCCCAATCCGGCCCCGTTTCTCCCAGCTTTTAGCCCACTCCGATCGTGACGTTATTATCACCTGAAATGGGAGCTCAAAGTGGAACGTTGGACAACTCACCTCCCCAACCATCCTAAGGATAGGGTCAGGGTCTGCTTTCTGAGTGATGTCCAAGTGCCTGGCTAGGGAGCTTATATGCTTCCATTGGCCATTGTTCATTAGCCTGTACGCACTGGCTCTCGCCTCCGCCTGTATCTACAGATGAAGAGGAGGCAACCCCAGTAGGACCTCTAATGCAGTCGTCGGGGATTTTTTAGATACATCCACTCCTTGAACCAATAAATTTTTTTTTTTTTATTATTTCTTTTGCCAACAAAAAAGGTAGTCTGTCTGGCGGAAGGTCAAGAACTCTAATAATATAATTAATGTGTAGCTTTAAGGTACACACATACAGCGGGGATAATTCTGTCTCTAAATGCAGTGCATAGTTCGGGGACATTCTTTGGGAGTCTAAAACAATTTTAAAAAAAAAAATATCTTTGTAATTTTTCTACTTCATCATAGCCTTGGAACCCCTAAAATCTGACAGGCATAACCCTAAAAATTTCATATTTATTATTTAAATCAAATTTATTATTATAAACAATTTCAGACCATGAAACTATTAATGCTAAATTTAGATAAAGCTAATTTTTTCATTTAGATGCACATTCATTGTACCAGCTTCAATGACATTTACAGATTAATTGGACCAGTAATAGCGAAGAGGGATACAAATTTAAGAATTGGCCGACTGAAAACCGGCAAGTTTTGGGCTCGCGCATAGTGCGCCATACTGATTAGCGTTGGCCGATAGTTTGCCGATTATAATACTTTGAAGGCAAATCGTGAAACCCATCAAACATATTTGTCGTCCAATTCCGAATGGTTGTAATATACGGACTTGCATATATCTTCGTACTGATTAATAAGAGTCCAATCATACTTTCGCCTGCTAGAAAATATCTGGTCTGCGGGGAACCTTAAAGTGATACCTACTTGACACAGTGGAAGGCCCCACTTTAAAATAAGTTATTTGATTGCCTTTTTTATACACAAATATTTAACAACTTGTTAAAAATATATACAGATAAACAAGGATATATTAAATTATAACTAATTAATGCACGATTTGACGAATTTATGCAAATTTTCCAGACTAATTCATGCACATTACATAGTTCTAAATAAAAAAAAAAGACTTAATAATTGTATTGTATTTTTCACATATGATCATTAATACTGCGATCATTAGCTATGAAGCGATTGTTTACATGATGGTTCACAATAACTCCGAATTTTATTGACCGGTATATCTGCTTTTGCCTAATCCACGCAGACATTTTATAAACACAGTTCAAATATTAGTACTGTTACCACAAGTGTTTAAGAAGCATATTATTAGTTTAAGGAAAATCTTTAAGCCTATAAAGTTTTGCTATTAGCGCATTATCGATGGAAGATCATTAAAGGATTCCGGAGGAATCCTAGAAAGCGAGTTTTTTTGATTATTTAAACAGAATCAACGGATCATCATCTTCCTGGATGCTCTTATCTCATTTTTCACAATCTTCTTTACTATTTTATTATCATCAACTGTTTCCAAAATTCCCATAAGGCTTAAGATCTTGATTCTCTACAAATGCTATCTGCTTTGTGCAACCCTAAACATTCGTATTTTTTTAGATTATTATTTAGTAAGATATTTCCTGATCCACAATAGTGCTGGTCATTTATTAATTCCGAGTAAGAAAATCTAAAAAAAAAAAAAATAAATATAAATAAATAAATTTTAAATAAATCGACGCGTCGTGACTTTAATATTTATCCGAAGTCTATTTCTGACAATTAGTAGCAAATTTATTCAATAATAATTACCCCCTTTTTTAGGATTTATTAATTAATGAATGAATGTTTATAGTAACAATTCTTAGTAGTTATCTAAAAAGTAATTAAATGTTGTTTTTTTTTTTTTTTAAATAAAACATCGGTATCTTGTAATCATAAGACATCTCCTATCAATAGACAGCACATGGTATGATAAGAGATAAATAAAGAGATAAATATTACAACTAGATAAAGCTTTGCTTCTTCCGTCAGATTAAAATAAGCCATTTCTCTTTATGTTGCCATAGATAGTATTATTAATTGAAAGTGCGTTTTGTCCATCTGTTTGGTATTTCATTGATATATTTTCTCTTGTTTACTATTGGAGTAATTGTTTACGTTCTGTAGTCGTGCAATTTTTGACATATCTGACAATTTGTTTATATTTGGTTTGATTGTTGCTAACGTTTTGTGCAGCATTTATTATAAATTAATATCAGATGTCTTTGATGTTCTTTTTCGTGGTTCCGTGCTTGATAAACTTTAACCGTTTTTCGGAACAATGTATTTGGGATGGAAAACCTTGGATTTTAGCTCTTCCGCTAGTCCCCTTAAAATCATTTTGTCAATGCAAAGTATGGGAAAAGATTAAAGGTTCATTTTCTGTTTTTTTTTTTTTTTTTTTTAGCTTTTCAAGATTTCCTAGAATACGCTTCAACGACGTTATCACTTTAAGGGATGTGATTAGCTCAGTGATAGTGCTTAAACCCCGGGTTTGAGTCCAGCAGTACTGCCCATAGATTTTCCCTTCCTAGGAGCCTCTACAGCTCACTAACCGGTGATTGGAGAAAGCTCCGGGGAGGGGGTGCTCTCACGTTGCAGTGCAATATTCCCTATAACAATCTAAATGTAATGCTAACAGATATCTCTTTTCTGGAAACTGTTTTGTATAAAAGTATAAATAATTATCCCACCTCGATATATTGTATAATATGATAGATATTGCCTTAAGTGTTTTTATATATATAAATATACAATAATATACATTAATGGGATTATACTCATTTTATGGAGAAGAATAATGATAGGGAAATAGTTATCCTAGAAATTCTGGAAGCTGGAAGGGGGGACTGCAGCCAAAAAATAAACATAATGTGCGTGATAGAATGATTATATGATGATCGCTTCGGATCGACTTTTAATTCTTTAGCTCCAGTACCAGATTATCAATCTGGCAGACACTCGGGATTTCATCTTAATGGAATTGGTGGCGCCAAAACTTTCTATTCCCTCCAGTACTCGATATTCTTGGAGGCACAGCAACCTAACCTACAATAGAAATAAGAACCCATTAATTCCTTAGCCAAAATCGATTAAAACCTACTTACACACATTCATATATCTACTATATATAAAAAAGTACAAAAAGAAAGTAATGCCAATTTTTTGTTGGGCGGGCCCCCTACGTCCTGCGACCTCTTTCGTGGATGGAAGTGGATAGCAAACATACTTTATTGAATATTGCTCACATTAATAAATTAAAAGCAAAAAAAAATCCAAGGAAAAGATAGGGAATTTGAACACAATACCACAATACAACACTGCCTGGCAGTCCACGCCTCTAACCGCTCATTTATCTTGCCGCCTAGGAAATGTATAGGGTAAAGCTAGGAGAGATGACGCGTATTTCAAAGTTACGCTCTGTATTAAAATATAGGAGATATATTAAAGTGCTAATTCCTTATAAAACATATGTCAACTACTATTATCTACAAAAAAATGTTATTTTTCAAAATAAAGACATTCTCATTTATTCCAGAAACAAAATACAAGTAGACTAAACTTGGCCGTCTCTCTCCTACTATGGTAGGATAGATGACGACTATAGATAGGAGACCTCTCCTCCTTCTCCTCTGTGAAGGAAATATGGCTAATCAACATGAAACTTGGTAAACACTATGTCTATGAGTCCAACTTTAAATACAGCGTGGAAATTCCTTCTTTTCAATTGTAATTAATATAGTATATAAAAATTTACAAAGCGTTATGAAAATTCAGGTATTTACCAGATATAGGTGATGCGCATAAATGTCCCGTTGAAAACAGAAGAACACTCCAAATTACTGAAGAATTTTGCAATACGTTCGCTTTCGATCTTTCTACCCCTGGACTAACTTACATGACGCCACGTTGTGGCACACGAGAAAAGTAAAGTCTGCGTCTTCTCTCCTACTCCTGTCATCTCTCCTAGCTTTACCTTATATATATATACTCAAGCTATATAGTACCTAAATACCATAAAAGAGAATAATACACATTGTAAAAAATAACAATATTGTACAAGGTTGGCTAATCCGGAAATGGTGACGTGAGTTCAAGGTTTTTTTGGGGGTTTTCCTCAATTTTCTTGAAAACTTCCCCTAAAGGATTTACTTTAAATTTTATTTTGGAAACTTTCATAACACTAGATACAGTTTTTTCGTGCACTTATTTTTGATTTTTTTTTTTTTTTGGTAAATTAGGAGCTGCAATGCTAGGTTTATACCTCGAAAATTTCCTTGCCAACCAATTAGGTGATACTAAATAAATTCTAATTTTGAACAATATTTGCCATTTGGCATTGGAAGAAATGATGAGAATTGAAGTGAAAAGTCGACTGGTTTTTTTCCCCGCTAAATTTCTTTTTCAATTATTAGTAACTGAATTGCCTCTTCATATACTTATGTAGCTATATTAAATTGTAATTTAACAAACCTATAGATTAACTGCTATTATTCTTTTATAGTATTCTTAACAAATAGCTTTAATTATAGAATTAATTTTGTTTCGTGTAAGCTATTAATATATTAATAATTAAATCTGAAAATGTTAATTTTTATTAATAATAAAACATATTATTATGAATGCTTGAATGATTAAAACAATACTAAATTATTAAGTTACGTTTATATGGTATGATATATTGTTCATAAATTAATATTAAATTAACTAATTATCTTCAATTATGTATAGAAGTAAAGATATTTCATTGACCCTCCTCCTCCTCCTCCTCCTCCAGTTGATATTTATCTATAAAAATATGGTTATTGTATATTTAAACAGTAAAAGTAAATAATTCTAAACTTGTCTGGTTTGTTTTGACATTGTAAAATTTAACTCGGTACTGAGCAGTGAGTTTATGCGATTTTACTTAAGAACTATACCTAATTGATAAAACTAAATTTATTAATAAATAATAAAAAAAAATATATTTAACATTCACTTCGACTTTAAACGGCGCTTCATTAGCGTAATAGAAACTGCAACGAACGTAATTTACGCTTAAAATCTTTTCCTTTACAATGAGATTTTTGTACGCCAATAGCCAGAGGAGTTTTTAAAGAAAAAGAATTCTTTGTTGCTCTACGTTTCGGGTACCATTGGTGTCCTTTTTTCAGGAGCTCTGTAAAAATTTATTAGAAAAAATACATTATTGTACAATATAGTAGTTATGAAAAATTGCATAGATTTATAACATAAAAAGGAAAAATTTAAATTAAAGAAATATTAATAGAAGAAACTATAAGACAGAAGTGACAGTAAATTAAATAAAATGATATTAACAATAAGAGAATATAAGACAGATAAAGATACCTTTAGGGTAGGAGAGGCGTGACGGTGAGAAAGTTGAGACTGAAATGAAGAGAGAGAATTTTTTTAAAAAATTAAAAAAAAAAAAACAGTTAAAAGGTGGGAGGGATAAGAAAAATGTTTGTAGTGAGGCGCGGCAATTTCAAATTTGGAAGAACAAAAATTACTGGTGAGTATCTTTTTTTAGGGTTAGAAAAATATTGTTGTAAGTTGAAGTTATGATTTCTTTGTCTTTTTTTTTAAATTGATAGAATTCGGATGAAGGTGAATTTGTAAGAATGCGGATACAAATTCACCTTCAGAATACTCTCTCTTCATTTCAGTCTCAACGTTCTGAACGTTCACTCCTCTCCTACCCTAAAGATAATCTTTATCTATCTTATTTTCTCTTATTGTTAATATCATTTTATTTAATTTATTGTCACTTCTGTTTTATAATTTCTTCTGTTAATATTTCTTTAATTTAAATTTAATTTTTTTTTGTTATAAATCTATGCACTTTTTCATAACTACTATACTGTACAATAATGTATTTTCTCCAATAAATTTTTATAGAGCTCCTGAAGGTACCCGAAACCTAGAGCAACAAAGAATTATTTTTCTTTAAAAACTACTCTGGCCATTGCCGTACAAACATTTCATTTGTAATTTTAAGTCCTGACGATTGAATACCATTCTTTTTCCTTTACTTTATCTCAGAAAAAAAAAAAAACGCAGTGGCTTAACAACTAAGTGCACAAAAGCCAGGCAACTTCATTATCATAAAGAGCTGCAGGAAAAGTACTAAATACACTAATCTTAAACCTAACCATTCCCATCGCTTACCTACTGACCATTACTACTCCAATGAGTGAAATTTGAATCTATAATCTGTACTAAGTATACACCTGCACGCTGAATTAATGATGGAAAATCTCGAAGTTTGCGCTTCAACATGTCCCCAGCTGCTAAATATATGCTAATAATTTAATAATAATCTGCAACACCAAATGAAGAAAGGTTGGATTTGAATTTGTTTCTTCGATTTTCACCGATTTCCTATAGACTAGATGAATGGGTATCTAAGTAGTAATTACGAGAGATTCTACTAGAATATGATGTGAATGTCATTTAGAATTAACGTTTCCACAGTTACCATAATACAATCCACCATGATTTCAACCGCTGACTGGCAGCGCTACCGGCCAGCGGGAACATTTGGCCGGCCCTCGGAGATTTTTACCTGTCCGCATTAAAAAAAATTTTCTTATTCCAAAAATTATAATAATAATAAAATTTTGTACATATTTTTTACGTTAATGCCCATTATTTCAGGATCTGAATCCATTATTTGTCTTTGAAGGTTGGCAACATGTAGTGTGCTCACATTTGTCACTTTTACGTCTCGCATTTTTTTTTTTTTTTTTTAAACTGGACGGATCGCTCAAATCCACCTTTATATGAGAAAACAATGAAATGTTAGTCCGCTTCGCAGCAACATGTTTTGTGTAAAACGGGATTTCCCATCTATGACGGTAATAAAAAATAAATTTGGAATCAGAGACATTTTTCTGTGGTAGCCTGCTTCATTTTGTGGTCATCGACCGGGTTTCGGGCGTTCGCCCATCTTCAGGATGCGTTTGGCACACAGTGTGATAACACAGACTTGCACAGAGCAAATTCAGTTTATACACTTCAGCCATCAGAATTTATTATATATTCATATTCAGTTTATACACTAGAATATTCAGTTTATACACTTTAGCCAGCTAGAGATTCCTGTTTGAGATAGCTGATTACCCCCATCGGTCTTCTACATAGATTAGATTAGATTCTATGGGGAGTTGACTTTTCAGCCTATGCCACTGCGACCTCCAAGAGACTATTGTGGCACCCCATAAATTGGAGTCCCCTTCCCCGTCCTGCCCTTTATTTGAACTTTGGAATCTGGAGAGGCTCTTAGGTAGTCAGTTAAGAGGACTTCCCATAGAGCACCCTCTTGAGTCGGGTCTGCCTTATTAGACTTAGTAGACCCCTTGAGAGGCCCCTGGCTGAGCCTGCAGGCGTCAGCTTCTCCGCCCCAAAGAGGCGCAACCTCAGCCGCCTTCTACATAAGAATCTACCTATCAATTATTCTCTTCTTAGTGGTAGTGGCATCACAACCTCCACCAATAGAATATTATTATTTATTATTATTATTATTATTATTATTCATTATTATTATTATTATTATTATTATTATTATTTATTATATTATTGTTATAATACTTTATTTTTAAAATAATACAATAGATGATATAATATTTGAGTATAGAAGCATGGCAAAGAGCCGTCTGCTAGAGTTACACTAGAACTAAAACAGAACTGGAATAAGATAGGAAAGTAAATAAAAGTATTAACACAACTAATGGTTAAATAAATCAAACGTAGTTTTATAAATTAGAATAAAAAACTGAAAAACTAACCTAAAGAATCTGAGATCCTGACGTGCCTAACTCTCCAAGCGTGGCGAGCATAAGCAATTAAAGGATGACAAGGCCGTTGTCCGGTTAGGTAAACAATAATTTCTCCTCCGGAAAGTGAACATTTGCCGAGATGGAGGAGCCGCACTTCTAATAATGCAGGACATTCTGCCAAGAAATGAAACAAATCCTCCCGTACTTGGCAGTTACAGAGAGGACACATTTCTCGTTCGGAATCTTTCTCCAACCAAGGGGTATAATTTAGGTATAACAGTTCTGCTCTTAGTTTCAACAACCAGCATATCTCTGAGAGTCTGAGGTTATTAAATAGGGACGATGTTACAAATGACTTATGGTCAGTGATTAAAGTTTTATACAAAAAAAAGCGCTCAGAATTCCCTGCACGACAAAATGACTCTTCGATGCGAACGGGTTTAATTTTATTAAGCAAGTTCGAAAGTTGATCACTCCATTTATCACGATCATCAAGAAGTACAAGATAGATCGCTGGAAAAATCACGTGCCATCGAAAGCCAGTGTTTAAACCAAAACAGTTTTTTCTGAATAATTTCAGTTGCAACAATTTTCAGGAGGCGATGATTGTCAAGAGCTAGGGTTCTGTGGCAGTATTTGAAGTTAGGGCAAGGGTGAAAGTCTCTAACGGTTCAAGAGCACACTCAATCAATAGTACCAATAGAATGTTAGTGAAGAATTGTTGTAATTACAATTTGAAAAAAAATCACTTAAATGTCTTGATATCAGATTTTTATATTAGATTTAAGATTGATAGGGGCGAGATAATACTTGAATAGTTCTGCCTCACATTTTTATTTTTTCCCCAGTGATGGATTTTGATAAAATAAATGTATTTATTGGATATAAATATATTTATTTCGCATAAATATATTTAAGTATAATTGTATATAACTAGCTGTTAATTAATATTACATAATGATATGTATTTTAATGGAATATAATTCGAATATAAAAAAATATTCAGTTGGAAAAAATCTGTGAAAAAAATTATAATATTTTTATTTCGTATTATATATTTACTAATTATTTAAATTGTAAGATATTCGAACTATTTAATTTGAACTAATTAAAATTATACTTACAGAAATAGACTGAGTATAATAGTTATCTTTTAAACTAGTAAATAAATGTATTCATAAATGTTGTATTTACATTGTCATATAAATAACATGGATAACAATAAAATAGTAGTTATAAAGGACACACACGCACACACATGTACATACATACATATATATAGACTTAATAGTCCGACCATGATAGTAAAGATGCAAGTGCTATTAACTTACCATTCATCAAAACTGTTTTACTACGTCAATACAAATTATATTTTATTACATAGTATTATCCCCCCACCACCACATTACAGGGTTATAGTGCCAATAAATGTGTCCTTACACCTATTTACATAATAAGTTAATTGCTTATTTTATCTAATATTAATTATTATTATATTTATATTAAATATATGCATAAATTTTATGGTATTTAGAATTGTTTGTTTCATTGATTTTTGTATTCGCCTTGTATATATTGGCATTGCTACCATTTTGGTTCATTGTTGGTATGTTAGTAATAAGATAATTAGTAGATAGATGATGATAGATAGATAAAGATGTTTTATTTATTTCAAAATTTATATTTTGTGAAAAAAAATAAATAAAAAATAAAAACTACACATCTAATGACATGATCAATTAGACCGTCGTCAGAGTTCATTCCTGATTGAATTAATTTTACAAAATATAAAAATCATAACTCATAAAATATAAAAAGAACACACTTATAACAAAATACAAAAGAAATAAAAATATAAAAAGAAACTAAAAAATTAAATTCTTCTACTAACATATTTCTATACAATAATGCATATTAATTTAATGTACAAAGCAAACTTGAGCCAATCAGATCTATTTAACAACAAGAAAAATTCTGTTTCTGCCAAAGCTGATTTTTTTTTTTTTTGAAAAAATTCGTAATCTAAACTCTTTAAGGATGTGTGGCATTCTGCCACATAGTGAAAAACATTTTCATCTTTAGATAAATTACACAATAAATACATTCCTAATAGTAAGTGACATTAGGCAGCCATTGTCTAAATTTAACAATTCACCTCTTACTTTAAATATATAGTTTTTTTTTGTATTCAAAATTTAAATTACTAAAAATATAATCTGTATAAAATTTAATTTATTAAACTGCTCGTGTGGAATTGAGCGTGTTTGGCTAAGAACTTAAATTCATTTAGGAAGTGATTGCACAACAATTTGAACATAGAGATTCTTTCAGTACGTAGAACATGCTAAAGACCCTCTTAGGGGGTCCGAAATGTTCACGTACTTCAACATATACATTCACATGTTCATATCTTTATGAGGCAAAGTTCAACAAACGGGAATTCAAGATAATTAGTATTGATTAATATCTTTTTTTTTTTGTAGTTACATTAAAAAATATTAACATTTCTCTTATAAAGCTTGCTTATTAGCGACCTTCTTTCCACCGTTTGTATCCCACTCTCTGACAATGAAATGTACGGCATACAACAAATGTCATCAACTAAAATAGACATATCTGTACTTCTTCGCTACCTTCTAAAAATCATTCACCCCCCAGCCAAGTTAAGCAAGCCATCACAAAACTTCCAAAGAAAAAGATTCCTGGCTATAATCTAATAACAGTCCCATATTTTCCACTAACTGCTTAAGAAATCTTAATATTCCATACAACTATCTTACATCTCAATCTTCAAGAATAACAAACCTAATAAACCAACACATCAGATTGACTTTCTTCTCATACAAAACCATCAGCCTTCTTTCCATTCTAAGCAAAATATTCGAGAGATTTCTCTTTCCAAAACATTTTAGAAATATTTGGAAGTATTAAAATTATTCCTATTAACAATTTGGCTTTTTTTAAGTTACACTCGACTATCCAGCAGGCCCATCTCTTGAACCTTGAACGTTATTACGCTGATTATTCTTGTGTCGTCTCCGCAAGCTTTGACTAACTATGGCACGAATGTCTGGTGTGTTCTGTCCACCATCTATGTTACTTACTTCCTATTTGTCTGACAGATTTTGTCAAATAATCCAAGGCACTTCCCAGTCCTTTATCCACTCAATCCATGCTCGTGTAGTGGAAGAACGAAATGGAAAAATAATAGTTTTGAAAAATAGTTGAGTAATTTTGACAATATTTAAGTGAAGCAGATTTGGAAAATAAATAGTGAATTTACCTTCAAAAAGAGTGTATTTAGAGTCAGGTACTGAAATATAAGGTCATTGCAATTAAAGAAACAAAGGCACAAGAAACCGTTAGGCCAACTCTTTTGTAAAAGAAAATCCCCTGCTAGAGAGGGCATTCCTTCAGGACAGTCTGCATTCTGCTTTCAAAGCCAGAACACTTGCTTCAGGAAACGCTTTCTCAAACTCTGTGCCTGTGATAGAGATTTGCATTTATTCTAGATAAACATCATTTTATTAGGATACAGTTGTGATATTGTAATGTAATTAAATTTGCTTAGAGAATAATATTTATTTATTTTAAAAACAGTGGTGCTCTCTTGATTATTACTAATACTTATCTCTTAAACATATATACTTACAAGCCCTTTTACTAAACCGCTCTCGCTACTACAAACATACAACAACACACCAATAACATTTCACTCGAATACCATAAGTAGAAATGTCTTAGTTACCTTCCTCTACAAAATATACATAGCCGGCTTATCCTATGATCTCAATATCTGCAACGGGATGCCCTCCAAATAGTGATTCTGTACACGTTATCCGCTAACTCCAATCCCACCTTGAACCTTGGCTATAACAATTGGAAATTCCAATTCCATAACAGCTGTCCATGTGCGGTATTTTATACTATCTTGACAAGTGGCTTACCTGGAACCCTCACATAATATTTAAATGTTTTGCATTTAGCAAACAGGACAAACTGTTATCTGGACAACTTGATAGACGCTCAAAAATTAATACTACAGAACAAACGATAAATTTGCTTAGCTCTTCTTGTACTGATATAGACTTAAGGACTCAAACTCAATGGAAAAGCTAAACAATTCAATATAAACAAAATTGAACTTTACAATTTAAAATCTTCCCCCACGTTCTAAACACTGTCTTTTATCTAAGTAATTTAACAATTCACAATGATCTAAAAATACCATTTGTATGGGAAGTTTCTAAATCTCGCTACAATAAATTTCACCAAACCATATCTTCCCATCCTAATTCTCTAGCAGCAGATCTGTTCTCAACTACATTTCCCTATAAACTTTGAAGACGGTTGAGGCGCCGTTAGGGCCCGTCAATGGTGCTCATCACTAAGATGGCACCATCAAGCTACTCAGCCCCATTTGTTTCTGCCATTTAACTTTTATACTTGTTGAACCTGTATCGTAGTTGTAAATATTCAATAAAAGTTTAAAAAAATAACATTCCTCCTAACTAGAAAACTTTTTATCATGATTGACAGCTTATTTTTAATATTCATTTCTTTAAGACAAGCCCCCTTGCTTTGTCCCAGAAATGTCAGGTGTTACATCGTTTTAAAAGCATTTCGAGATATACAAGTTGTTTTACAATCAGCTTTCTATTCCAAGCGAAAAAACACAACTTCTTTATATAACTGGGGAAATAAATAATTTTTAGAATTCTTATATGAAACACTCATATGACTGACTATCTCAATTATTACAATTTTCCCAAATTTTTCGCAAACTTGGAACTTGTCAAAATTGTAGTTAATCTTAGCATTATATATAAATATAGATGACAGGGATTATACCTGTTTTTTTTTTTTGCCAAAAGAATACCAACATTGTATGGCAGCGCCATTGTCAAAGGTGGGGGGTTTGAATTTTTATTTATTTATTTTAATTTAAAGCGATTTCCAAAATATAAAGGCTCCAACGAATTTTTTTTTAACTCGGATTACTAACTAAAAAGGTGACAAGAAATGCTTAATTCGGAAGTGGGCAATTACTGAATTTTTATTTTATTTTTCAATTTTACTGGTTTTCTCGCCATGATTCTAACTATCATTTAAAACTTTATAACAAAATATAGGCTTATCACTTTTATTTGAAAAATGATTTCAGAAAAATTGATTTGCAAATTTTCTCTTGAAGCTTTGAAAGTTAAATTTACCACTAAATTGCCATTTCACATTTACTGGATAGTTATAGGGATGAATAGAATAGATAAAAAATGAAAAATCATGGAGCAATCAAATTTGATATTCCGTTTAAGAATCGAATCAGGAGATTCCGACATGAGGGTTTTGGACAAAAATCCTTCAACCCAAGTGCAACTTTACGGAATGTTTTTTGCGAAACTTAATGATTCGGTTTTTCATTAGGGAGGGAGATTTTTAAGTTCTTTGGATCCTAACGAATCTTAATGTTCGGATCCTATTACAACTTGATATGTTGTTTTGTTAGAAGATTGTAGATGGAGTGTATATAAAGTCAAATCCAGCTGCAACTTGGATGATCTTATTTGTGGCTCCCTTAGGTGGATTAATGTTTGTACATAGGCGATTACACTAACGTATCTCTAGTAGTGAGTGTGTGAACTGTAGTTAGCTTTTTGGTTCGCTAAATCCAGGTAGATTGCATACATCAACTACCTCTTCAGGTGTATTGTATGAGTGTGAGGGGTGTCAGTTTAAGTTTTGCTCCTTTTGTTAGGCTGGAATATCCACCAGGATGCCAAGATCTCAAAAAAACTTGCTAATCATTTATAAATATTGTAACGTTTCTCCTTCTACGCTAGCTACTGCAACTAGTTTTAAGTGGGTTCGTTTAGATAAGATACTCTAAACTTCATAAGAAAAAACACCATTTATTGTTTTACACAATAAATTATAATACACACTTAATAATAATTAATTCACAGTTTAAACCAACAAAAGTTCACTTTGTTCACTTTTTATACACTTTTCACAAACGCACACTTCGTTTGTAACAAGAATCTCTCTAAACTCTCTGTTGTCCCACTATTTATACCGGTGGAGAAGGGTCTAGACGATTATAGATTGTTCTAGAAAGGGCTAGAGCGCGCCGCCAGCGCTTCCTAGCGGCCACTAGGAGAACTTGAGGTACCTGCTTTCTCTCCTAGATGGCACCAGTGGCTGCTTTGCAATATTTTTATTTGAACTATTTTTCAAAAAGAATTGATTTTAGTGTGATTCTGGACGAGCTACGACTTCATGCTCACCTTTGAACTGTCATTTCAGTATAATAAACAGTTTCTCCAACCACATAATATCATAATGCTAAGTGCAATTAAACAATTCGTGATAAATGCCTTATTTAAACAAAATGTATTAACTAGAAGTGTGTAAGAAATAGAGTAAAGAGAAAGTTATAAAGTGAGTTTCTAAGTCTATATATTTTTTGTATTGCCTACAATCATTCAACAAAAAAAAATGTGTCCTCCATGGTTAACAAATAAATAACTAAATATCTCTAAAAAGACAAACCTATTGATAAAGATAATAAAATACAACCTTGTTAAAATAATGACATTTCTCACATTAGATGTCACATTTGCGATAATATATTGATATAAATATGTGATATAGGTATAATTGAATTCCTTATTACAATTCTAATATGATTCTAGCACATTTAGGAAGTAAAAAGTTCGCTTTTCAATATATCAAATATTAAAGATAAAATTGAAAAAACCAAAGTAAAAGTATTGATACTTATAATTTGTTTTTTTTACCATAGTCAATTTTATTAACAAAATTAACAAATTCCTTTAAATTGTTACTGGATACTGCATGATGTTTAAGTAGGGGCCAATGCTGTCTGTCATCTGTAATGGGATCCGAACCAACAAAGATTCATAGGATCCGAAGAGCGGAGGAATACAAAAAATGAATCAATTTGCAAAAAGACAATTTTCATATCACTTGAAAAATTCCAATCAGTTATCAGAAATTTCTAAATAATTTAATGGATATGAGAAGATAGTGAGAATGGATTTTAGAGAAATAAACTAGAATAGATGTTGAACGCATATATAATGTAATGAAAGAACGCACAAACTGCAAGGACTTTACAGTTAAATAGAAGTTAGGTAGCGAGAGATTTATATAGAGACAGGATGGCTGACTGGTGAGAGAAGGATGCTAACTGTTTGTAAACTGTCCTCTTGTAGGGCTAGTTCGGCTGTAAGAGGATAGAGAGAAATACTTCAGTGAAGCAAGGCTGCTCAACGATGTTGAATTGCTAGATGACACAGCGTACCAATCAATCGATAGACATATGTTTAAACCATTTGATTATTAAGTAAAATATCGAATGATAAAAAGAAAATAATTTCATTATAAATCTTATCATGATAAATAATTTCAAAATAATATCTTATGCGTGACTGAAATAGTCAGGATATTACAAAGCAAAAACATACTTAAATATATGAAACATTTTTAACCGTGGAGATGCTGGGATATTATGCCCAGGGAGTCAACAATAACGTCCTCCAAATTTGGAAGTAAGTCATAGAGGCTAATGCCAACGCTGCCCAAAAAGTCGGACGTCTCCGTTGGGATAACACCTCGAGCCAAACCACAGGCCCTGCACCCTGTAGTCCCTGTCTCCAAACTGGTCTCTAAATTTTTCTTTGAAGTGGGGAATACACTTGTCGTAAATTTTGCTGCGTAAATATATATATAGAATCTCCCCTATATAGGTCTAGGCCTAGGTAGCGAGTAACTAAGATGATTCTTCATTCTTCGGATCCTATGAATCTTTAGTGATTTCCCGGATCCTCTGAAAGTGACAAATCTAATAAATCTTGTTCTGTAATGTTCAAGTTTAAAACAGTCAGAAAACCAAATGTTGTGCTATTGTAAAACTGCATGAACAGTTTAGTATCCGGATATAGAAGCTAGATTAAATCTGTTTAAATAAAATTTCTTTGACCTGTTACATGTTATTAGCTGTAGGTCGAAATAGCAGCTGAATTGAATACATTGTAGGAAAGAATTCCTCGGTTTGATTTCCTTTAACTGAAGTGTGCCACTTCATTTTCCATTCACCTATATTCTTATTCATTAATGTGGTTTTTAATGAAAATTTTTTGTATATTTTGCATTAGATATTGGAAGGCTGTAATCGAATGAGCCTTTTTAGACATTTTATCTACTTCTTCATTTCTTTCCGTTCCCACAGTGCCTTCACCAAATTTATATTAACATTTATTATACCTTCCTTTTGCTACACGAACGGTTCCAGGATGGATGGTAGGTCTGGGGCTGCCGTCTATTTTGAGACGGGAGACCATTTGGTAGCGCCTCTTGGTGAGTGGGCCACCGTTTTCCAGGCTGAGGTTTACGCAATTCTTTGCTGTATTTTGGATGAGAGGGTGCGTAACACTAATTTAAAAGGTGTTTGTATCTGCTCGGACAGCCAGGCTGCGTTGAAGGCGTTTAATTCATGTGTCTTCACTTCCAGATTGGTGTTGGAATGTTCTAGAAGACTGGAAGATCTTTCTTCATTAAAGGATGTGCTTCTGGTCTGGGTTCCAGGTCATATGGAAATCTTTGGGAATGAGGAGGTGGATAGGTTTGCCAAATTAGGTGCCTCTCTCCTTTCATTGGTCCAGAGCCTGCTGTTGGTGTGTCTTCTGGCACATGTTTGTCGGGCTTTCAGACGTGGATGACCTCACAGCACTCATCTTATGGATGAGTGCAGTGGGTTGTCGGCAGTCTAAAATGCTCATTGGGGCCCGGACGGAGCTTTGAGTAGGGTCCGATGTCTTTCACGGACCTCCCTCAGGTATCTGGTTGGATTCCTCACTGGGCTTGTGGTTTAAGGAGACATCTCTATATAATGGGACTTGTGCCTGACCCTTTTTGTAGAGTTTGTGAAACTGAGGAGGAAACACCCATGCATTGATGACGAATTGTTTGGGTTGTGAGGAGATTAGGTTTAGGACCTTCGGCCGGAATAGGATGTCGGTAGAGGATCTTAAGCGTGTCCTTTTAAGGTTTTGGTCCGATTTGTTCGGTCTGTTGTGAAACTTAGATGGTTAAAACCTGGGCCTGGATTTTCATTCTAGTCCCAGTGGTAGGTATTCTTTAGGGGCAGCTATATGGGCCCGAGGGGGCTTTGGATAGCGTAGGGTTTACTTCCCTCCCCTTTTGGGAATAATAATAATAATACCTTCCTTTTCAAGATTTTTTTTTTTTGCTAGTTCATGTATATTGCAATTTGATTCCTCTATCTCTTTTAGATTTTCCACCCATTCTAATTCTCTTCAAATTGCCAATTCCACCGCTTGATTGGTAGAAATGCGCTCGCCTAATCTGTAGCATTAAAAAGCATTTCCTCCTTGATCATTGTATTTACTATCCTTCTGTATTATATATACTTATATATGAAGATAATATTAGTCTGATTAATCTTCTTTCTGCAAATATTAACTCCGGTACATCTCCACAATGCAAACCAGACAGTAAAGAATTTATACCAAAATACTATTAATATATGAAGAGATGGGTGTAACGGTAATGAGCATGGACTTGTATAACTGGAAGAGCTCTCCAGTTCGAATTCCGCGTATAACTGGTAAATTTATATTGGTTTAAAATATGTTAATAGCAAAGTATGTGCTTTCGCCACGTCCATCTATCACTGTTGTTGTGGTTGGCTTCACAGAGCTGGAAAGCATCAGAGATATTTTCCTTGATAGTCTGCCTTTTTTTTTGTGTTCATCGATCGGTTTCTGATAGGATACTCTGTTTCAGTTTTAGTGTATCAACTAAATTTGCTCCATTCAAGTCTATGTTATCATACTGTTTGACAAAAAGCATCCTGATGATGGGCGAACGCTCGAAACAGGTCGATGACTACAAAAAGAAGCTGGCTATCACGGAATTATCTCTGATGCCTATCACTGTAATTAGATATTATTTAAACAAATCGTAATTGTCGCAAAGACCCAGTCAGAGTATAAGAAAAACCTCCTAACATAACTGCTCATAATAATATGCTAAACATAACCAGTTTTGTTCGACATTACTTTGTTTTATACACTGGTTTTTGATTAACTGCTCTTGTTAAGATGTTTATAATTTATTATAATGTCCTTTAAATTACGACTTTTGTATTTTTGTTTTTTTTTTTCATTTTTATTGCAGATATAATTTTGTTATTAAAAAATTGATGATGATGAAGAAAAAGTTTTATATAAATATATATGTATGTTAGAATGTCAGATTTGATTTATTAATTAATTTTTGTATGTAATGTTATAACAACGTGATATATATTATGAGAGTATATATATATATAAAAGGCGACATAAAACTTGAATACGACAGAGATGTAGAACACAAGATAAATGTTCAGAAAATGTTACAAGGGCAATATATCAACTCCTTAACATTGAGGGCGCGCTTTAGTAAATGTAAATAAAACTATAAAAACCATATTGGTTTCCAACTTTCTAATAAGCTACTTATGTATACTAAACGACAATCTAAATTAAAAATGGCCGCAGGAATTAAAAAAAAATTAAATAGATATGTTTCTTGTTGATTACGAAAGAAATAAATGAATCAAATAAATACAACCAAGTATAGTGAAATCTGGTTTGAAAACCCTCACAACTTTCCAATTAATATAATTTAAATTTTTTTAAAATCATTTAAATTGCAAAGTTTAGAAATGTTTAGATGGGCTGGCTGGTCATAAAAAAAAAGGTGGTAGGGATTATACCTATATACCAGAGTGTAACCTAACTGAGACGCTCTCAAAACCCCTTAAAATCAATTTTTTTAGGAGCGTAAACATATTTCGAAATAAAAGTATCTGTCAGGGCAGTTAACGTTTCAAATTAAAAAAAAAAAAATCTGGTGTGAAACACTCACACAACTTTCTCTTACTCCAGTTCTCAAAATTATAAGTGATAAATTTTATAGTTTGTGTACCAAATTTAATGAAATTCGTCGAAAACTGAAAAAAACTGTTTAGTAAAAGCGCACTTCCGGTTTACTAATTTCCTTGAAATTCGGTATTTTAGCCATTTATTTATTTCTAATTAATTTTCTTTGGATGATAGAATTGTATAATCAACTATGGCAGCACTTTAGAAAAAAAAAACATAACCCCGACTCTCCCTAAAAGTGCTCTTAAATGAATTTTACCAGAGAAATATTTTAAATAAAAGTTAAAGATCCTTGTATGTTTAGTTTATATAGGATGTTTCAAGAAAATCTTTAGAGCCATTTTTGATAAAATTGCGATAAAGTGAAAAAAAAAGTAATTTATTAAAGTGGTAAAGTAAACGGCACTTCCGGACATCCGATTTTTTCAAACTCGGAATTTCAGCAACATATTTCAATTCTAATTAATATTATTTAGATGACAGAACTGTCTAATAAACTGAACTAGTACTTTAAATGAAAAATCTAACCCCACCCCTACCCCATAACGGCCCTTAAGTGAATTTTACCAGAGAAATGTTTCAAATAAAAATTGTAGCTCGTTGTATGTGTAGTTGATATAATAAGTTTGAACAAAATCATCGGAGCTATTTTTGAGAAAAACGCAAAAAAGTAATAAAAAATACTTGTAAAGTGGTACTTCCGGTTGAGGAATTCTGACAGATAACGTGTAGTTAGATCCCATGGTGATACCTAAACGGAATATCAAGTTTCAACTTTCTACAGTTTTTCGTTTTTTATAGCTATACTGTTCACATACACACACAGACCATTTGTTAAAATCCACTTTTTTGCACTCAGGGGACCTCAAAACGGATATTTCCGGTGAAAACTCGATATCTAAAATTTGACACGCTTACTAGGAGTAAGAGAAAGTAAAAAAAATCGTTATAACCTTTGAGAAAACACAAAAAAAACTCAAAAATATATTCTATAAAATTAATCGGACTTTTTTGAAATATGGAATTCTATGAATGCTGTCAAAATATATTATAATATTAATTATATAGGTGGGTAAGACCATTACAATGTACTGAACTGGCTCTTTTAGAAGGAAAGCATAACGCTTCTCTCAGTCTCAGAACTCGTCAAAAAAAAAAAAAATCCACTTTTTCCCGGAAGTTGTTTCAAATAAAATGTTATTTGATATTAATGTTTGCTTGTTCATGGTAAACGAAGTTCAAGAAAAAAAACAACATCGAAGCCATTTTTGAAAAAAAAAATTGCGAGAAAAACATTCGTAAAATCTTACTTCCGGATTGATGTATTATTTTTTTTTTTAAACCTTTTGATCAGATGCGATTATTTAAACGGAGTTTGTGTTTCTTATATTTTTCTATTTTTGTGACATACACACACATACACACACATACACACACATAAATATATATATGTATAAAATACAAAAAGGTTTATATTTTGACAAAAATCCCCCTCCCTCCAAAAAATTACTAATCCAAATTTGATAATTGTACTTGTGGTTGTTTGCATGTTTTCCTAATTTTGGGAGGAATAGTTAAATACAGAACAAATAAGCGGCAAAAAAAAAAAAAATTCTATGAAAATATTGGTTAAAATTAGATAATGTATCTTTCAAAATACTCTGCTGCAAGGGAAGGGATTAGCTAAGTGGTTAGCGCGTTGGACTACCACGCGGAGGTACCGAGTTCGAGTCTAGTGCTACCCTTAGATTTTTTCTTCTGTTCGGTGATGGACATTGTTTTATCTGTAGCGAGAGAACACTGTCCGGAGGCCGGCAGTGCACTGAGAAGCCTCCTGGCGCTAATGACCATAGATGTTGACGCGCCTTAAATTAAAAAAACAAAAAAAAAAATAAATACTCTGCACCTCTCAAATTCTTTGTATAGGCATCTAATGAAAGTTTAGGCCATAAACTTTGTAAATGATTCGAGGATATACGTCAAATAACTTTTGCAAATGTATATAATAACGAAGCAAATTTTGCATCAATTGTCTTTTTTATGAATACCTCTTGCTTTTGCTGGCGTAAAGAAAAAATGCGAGATAAATGAAATATTATAAAAAAAAAAAATAAATAAATAAAACGCTATCTCAAAATTTCAATATAAATTTTATGATATTCCCCCCCAATACACCACTTAAATCAATTTTATTAGAAAATGTATCAAATAAAAGTGAGATACGTATGCTGCAAGCATTCTAAATTTAAAGAAAATCGTTGTAACCGTTTTCGTGAAAATTTATCCCCAAAAAATTGATTATCCCCGTAAAGGCTTGCACCCAATAAACATCCCCTCACCTTTTTTCGTAAAACGATGAGAGAGCGAGATCAGTAAAAAGTGGGACGTATGGTGACGAAATAGCTTAAATGGCGAAATAACACGTCACTTTTTCCCCTGCATAATGTATCGGGTAATGTTAGGGGATTGGAGACCCAGCCAACAAGGTTACCCCAGCTGCTAAACCGACCACAACAAATTACGTACATAATTAAAAATCGTTTTGGCTAATACAAGCTCTGCCAATTAATTAATCCTCTGTGATCCAACAGCAACTCATCTCCAGACGGTTCATTACTTTTTTACATGACTGCTCGCTCCTTGAGACTGCCACAGCACCACTCTCATCAGCCATTTCAACATGGTTTTGAATCAAACTTGGCCAGATAAATCTGTATTTACTGAATATAATAGCGTTTGACAATTCTGTGCATTTATTAATAACATAAATTTTGAAGTTCTGTAAGGTTTAATTTATTTCGGTGTTTAGTAGTTTGTATATTATGTAATTATTTAATTACATTTTTTTCTTAAAAATTACGTTATATTTTATTATATCAACAAATAGAAATATTTTGTAATTATTTTGATATATAATTTATATTATATACAATGTAGTACGTTTTTATGGAACTTTTGCTGAAATAAAGTTAAAAAAAAAAACTCACTCACATACAGACCATTCGCAAACATTTTTTTTCGTATTCAGAGCACTCCAAAAATCGTGTATTTCCGGTGAAAACTCAATTTAAAAAATTTAACACGATAGCAATATTTTCTCTTACTATGAAGTAAGAGAAAGTAAAAATTTTGTTTCACGTTTTTAATCTTTACAATATTGCAGTATCAAGTGACTTAATTTTAAACAGACAGACGCAAGTTAGAGGAGTTCTGTAGTCCAGATCTAAAAAAAAAAAAGAAAGAAAAAGAAAAACAGCAATAATTTATAGTTCAGTCTGTTCAGAGCAAGAACATCTTCAGACTGATTGGTTAACCAAACATGTTTTACTGACCGTCACTTTCATTGGTTTGTACAGGTGTAGCCACCAAGATGGCCGAACTATACACAACCAATAGCTACACACTGTTCTACCCAGTAACCATGGTAACTGTTCCCCCCTTCTTATTGAGAACACTCCATCTCTTCTACTATCCCCACCATATTTACCAATTTCTTAGATACTCCCACTCACCAAACTATTTATGTTCTCCACTACTTCTGAATTCTACTACCCCTCTAGTTTAATTTACTGCTTTGCGTCGAACTTTTTTTCATGCAGCCAACTTTTATGTACCGCCCTAGGATTCTTTACATCCTTTATCGTATAACTAAAACACACACACACACACACACACACATCAAAGAATCCCCACTGTGAAACATATCTTCCACTAAGAAACAGTACATTCCAATTTCTTCTAAATCTCAGCATCGAATACCATCAGCGGTATCACGTGTCCTCCTTACAAGTGACACACAAAAAAAAAACTCAGTCCAAGAGGATAGTATATATATAAAATACTTTTACTCAAATAATTTATGATACTCTGATCCTGACATTTAAATTTCCATATGTCCATATATTTTTTATATTTTTTATATTTTGTTACTGAATAGCACATGTAGTTGTGTATTAATTGACAATATTAAAAATTTACAAAACAATATAAATATTTTTAAACTTTGTTTGAAATGATTCAAATTTTTATATGCTGAAATATATAAATAATGCTAAAATAATTGTTATCTAATTAAAAATTTGTTTCAACATTTTAAAATCAATTTAATGATAAATTAAATATCAGAAAACATAATATGATTTTTTTTATTTAATTTAAAGCGCGTCAACATCTATGGTCATTGGCGCCCGGAGCCTTCTCAGTACACTGCCGGCCTCCGGACCGTGTTCTCTCGCTACAGACAACACTATCCATCACTGAACAGTGAGCTGTAGAGGCTCCTAGGAAGAAAACAATCTAAGGATAGTACTGGACTCGAACCCGGGTCTTCTGCGTGGGAGTCCAACGCGCTAACCACTGTGCCCATTCCTTCCCTATAATATGATTTCAGTCGGTGTTTTACAAGCGAATGTGGCTCTTATCCCCCAAGGAAAAAATCCATTTCTAAGATCCCCCCAACCAATTAACCGGACTGTTACAATAACTTAAGATATCCCTGAACTCTTAAGAACTCCCCTCCCCTTCAAGTATTTTCTTAAGAGAGCTGCCCTCCCAAATATACTATAGTATTGGCTCAATGAGGACTCTGGCATAGGTAGTAATTCACCGTTTCCCTGATTCCCTCATCACAATTCTGACCTAGTGAACTAGATGTCCTGCCTATTTTGGGCAAATTACTCCATTCACTAGTCCTACCAGGACCCTACTCAACGAGGGAAGTTACTACACGAATTATACTTTTTATAATTCTTTTACCCTGGAGGCTGCTCTCCGTGTGCCTCTATTGTTTGACTTCTTTGTCACTAAGTTGCTAAAGCTGGTTCCGGCCACAAAATGATAGTATGGATCCCACATTAGCCAATTCGTCCGCCCGCTTATTGCCCTCTATACCCGGATGCCCGGGTATCCAGAAGAAATTCGAGACTGATTTTAATAGCGAGGCTATTATGTCTTCACCAATATTCACTTAGAGTTCCAGCACGGCTTATTCAAACCCTTTAATGCATCTTGACTATCAGAGAATATACTCATCTCTTTAACTCTCTTCTAACTCTCCCTACCACTCTTCGAGCATTGAATGGTACCAATGATCTCAGCATGAAAACAATGGCCATGCCCTCTAAAGCCACATATTTTCCTTTGTACAACCCCTGCAGCCAAGTTCCAGCTCCAGACACACCAGTATCTTTCTGTCAGGACTCTGCACAATACAGTAAATAATTTCTATTAACTTTTCCTCCATTAACCTTTTGACTGTATCTTTTCCCAAACTGCTAATACTAATCTTATAACACCTCTTGAATCCCCACCTCTTACTCGTCTCATCGATTTTAGAGAGAAAAAGTTGGTTCGCTTGCCTTATTTTGCCCTTAAACTTTGGTATTTCCTCCTCTAAAAGTTCTTATCCACTCTCCTTAATATCTCACCGTAAGATGTCCTGACATTGTCTCCCTGCAATATTTTACTCCCTGCAGTATTTTAACATTTCTCCCTAACTGTATCTGTGGCCACCACACAATTGCGGCCTAGAGTATTCTAGTTTTAACTAATTTATCAAAAATCCAGTGTAAGCCTGTCGATCTTACATCTCATATCCTATCCACGATTCTTCTGCATTGCCTGAAAATTTTCTGTGCTTTTATGCCGACAGACTCAATATGGGGACAATATGATGATTTGCTTAACTTTAATTTAACTAATCTTTCTTGAAGTTAACTTTCACCTTTTCAGTGGACAACATCCTCTTAGAGATTACGATATATGCTTCTTTTTTTTTCTTTTTTTTTTACACGCTTTTTTAGTTTTTACTGTTGTAGAAAAATATATTATTTAAAAAGGTCTAGTATTTTTACAATCTCGTTCACCTAGATCTGAAATCGATTGTGTAACAGAGGCAGTCTACTCTTATATCAAATATATAAATATTTTTTTTTTTACAACCGTATAATAATGTGACAATTATCAAATCAATTGTAAAGAGTGAAGTTATACTAAACAGCCATTAATTCATTTCACAAGTGATGTAAAGTTGTATTTCAACTTAACTAACCCAACATATTAAAAAACGAATCCCAAATAGCAATGGATTTGAGGCTATACGAGTGAGTGCAAGTTATATAGAGAGGGATTATATTGAGAAGGAATATTTGACTTAAATTAAAGTATGTTCTCAGTATATGCCCATTATCAATTGAAATGAAATTGGTGTGGATGTTGTGCGTTTGTAGTAGATTGTTGTGGCGTGAGCGGTTTTGTATAAGGGCTTGTAAGTATTTATGTTTAAGAGAGAGAAGTATTAGTAATAACAAAGTAGTCACCACTGCTAACAATAAATATATTCTATTAAAATAATAATTACAAGTTATTTGCAAATAAATTATTAACTTATTAATATGCACTGATGCTAGAGAGAGCGAAAAACTTGATGAATGGTTTTTTCACGTATATAATATCAAATAAATTTGAAAAATTGCTAGTTTCCAAATATGAAAAAAATTCAGTTACCAGTAGTGTGACTACGAACAATTGTAGAATGTTGACTATATGTATATATATATATATACGTATCAATTTTAATTGATATTTCCGAAATAATTGATTTCAATGGGTTCTTCTGAGAAATTTGTGAAGTTAGATTTCAAATGATATGGGGGTTAGTTCAATATTATTGGCACTGCCTTCTGTACTATAATTTAATCATTTCTAGTTCTAATAATCATTTAAAGAATAAAAAAAAAAAAAAAAAATCTGGTGTGAAACACTCACATAACTTTCTCTACACCAGTTCTCAAAATTATAATTGACAAATTTTATAGTTGGTGTATCAAATTTAATGAAATTCGTGAGGGAAGGGATTAGCTCAGTGGTAGCGCGCTGGACTAGCAACGCGGAGATCACGGGTTCGAATCCAGCCGTGCTACCTTAGATTTTCTCTTCCTAGGAGCCCCTACAGCTCACTGTCCGGTGATGGACAGTGTTGTCTGTAACGGGAGAACACTGTCCGGAGGCCGGCAGTGCACTGAGAAGGCTCCGGGCGCAAATGACCTCAGATGTTGAGACGCCTTAAATTTAAAAAAAAAAAAAAAAAAAAAAAAAAAAAAAAAAAAAAAAATGAAATTCGTCAAAAACTGTCCAGTAAAAGCGTACTTCCGGTTTACTAATTTTTCTTGAAACTCAGAATTTTGGCAATCTATTTATTTCTAATTAATTTTATTTGGGTTGGTAGAATTGTATAATTAACTATGGGTCAGCACTTTAGAGAAAAACATAACCCCACCCCTCCTCCAAAAGAGTGCCCTTACATGAATTTTTCCAGAGAAATGTTTTAAACAAAAGTTGTACATCTTTTTATATATGTACACAATTGTATTTGTACACAATTTATATATGATGTTTTAAGAAAATCTTGGTGTACCATTTTTGAGAAAATCGCGAAATAGTTAAAAAAAAAAAAACATTTAGTATAGTGGTAAAAGTAAACGCACTTCCGGTTATCCGATTTTTTAAAACACGGAATTTCAACAACATGTTTAATTCTAATTAACATTATTTAGATGACAGAATTGTCTAGTAAACTGAAATAGCACTTAAGATGAAAAGCTAACCTCACTCCTCCCCAGAAGTGCCCTTAAATGAATTTTCCTGGAGAAATGTTTCAAATAAATGTTGTAGCAGCTCTTTGTATATGTAGTTGATATATCAAGTTTGAAAAAAAATCGTCGGAGCCATTTTTGAGAAAGGTCGCAATAAAGTAAAAAAAAAAAAAAAAAAAAATAAGTAATGTGGTAGTTCCGGTTGAGGAATTTTGATAGATAACGTACTATCAGATCCCATGGTGATACCTAAATGGAATATCAAGTTCCAACTTTTTACGGTTTTTCGATTCTGAGCTATGCTGTTCACATACATACATACATACATACACAAACACACACAGACTATTTGCTAAAAACCACATTTTTGGACTCAGGGGACCTCAAAATGGATATTTCCGGTGAAAACTCGATATAGAAAATTTGACACGATTACAATACTTCCTCTTTTCACTAGGAGTAAGAGAAAGTAAAAAGGAAAAGTTATGTTTAATTTACCTAATTTTCTAAAGTTATTGATGCTCTCTTCTATGTCTGTTATAATTAATTAAAAAAAAAATCCTTTAATATAAATAAAAATATGCAATGAGAATCTGACAACGACTTTCTCTTACTGGAATTTACATAATTATAATTGACTCATTCTCTTCAAATATATTTCTTACTAGATCTTTAGTTGTATTAAATTTACATGAATGGGAATATCTAAACTTTATGAAATCACTTTTATGGGGGAAAGCATAAGCTCCCCTCCCTAAAACTCCTTAAACAATTTTTTTTTTTTTTGTATTTTAATAAGAAATTCACAACTATACAAACAGTATTATGAGTGAATATGATGGTAATCATACAAAAGGGCGTGAATGTCTTGTTAGGAGATGCCTCCCAGTGGAGGTACTCCCTAATTATTACTATAAAATGCTAACAAGAAGTTAGATGGTCTCAGTTTTCCTGGAAGGGTTATGTGGAATAGAAAGAGAAGAGAGTTGTTGGACTAAAGGGTTAGAATGGATGGATGTGAGGTCATGGAATTTCTTGTAACGTAATTTTATGAACTGATGAACAAAAGGGATTTTGAGGTCACTGTGAAGGGGTTAGGTTGGAAACATAGACCGGGGCATTGGTAATTCTTCTTGAGGGTTTTGGATTGAAAAGCTTGAATGCGATAGGAGTTGGAATGGTTGGTCGAACCCCAGACCTCGCATCCGTATGTCCAGAGGGGCTTTATAATAGTGTTCTAGATAAGACTTTTGTTTTCAAGAGAAAGTTTAGAGCGTCGGTCAAGTAGTCTCGAGAGAAGTTTGTAACGTCTGTTTAGTTCAAGTCTTTTTAATCGTGTATGCGGATTCCAAGTAAGTCTTTTGTCTAGATAAAGTCCTAAATATCGGACTTTGTCCACTGTCGGTATTATAGTCCCATGAAGGAGGATGGGCGGGAGAGTAGCGCGGCGGAGGGTGAAGGAAATGCATTTGCTTTTAGTGGGATTGACCTTTATTCTCCACCGGATAAGCCAGTCTTGTAGAGAGATGATATGGGATTGTAGTGCACGGGATGCGGAAACAGGATCGGGATTTGGAGCAATAACACATGTGTCATCAGCGTAGGAATGAAGGATTGTTTTTGGGTGGGAAGGAATATCTGCAGTATAGAAAATATATAGGAGAGGAGCAAGGACACTGCCTTGGGGTACACCTGCATGGATTGGAAGGATAGAAGATCTGGAGGAGCCAGAACGAACCCAGAAGAAACGATCAGACAGGTATGATTTTAGGATCATATAGTAGGTAGAGGGAAGGACTCCCTTGAGCTTCCACAACAAACCCGCATGCCAAACCCGGTCAAACGCCTGAGCGATGTCCAGGAAGACACCCGGGCAATACTGCTTCTGCTCAAGGGCAGATGAGATGGTGTCAATAAGCTTAAAAAGAATTATTTTCAAAAATGTTAATTCTCTGCATATATAGTTGGTATACCAAGCATAATGATTTTCTCGATGTCCCATTGAAGGCAACAAAATATTTATTAAAAGTTTTAAGCGTGAAAAAAATTAGTCAATTCGAAATAACTATGTGAATTGCAGTAAGGAAAAAAAATCACGTATATTGTGTCACATGTAACTAAATGCATATTGTATATGCATGTATATGTATATTGTGTCACATGTAAATTACACACAGTTACCTACTATGAAAGTTATTTTTTTTTTCATACTTCAAACTTATATTTATGTTGAATAATCAACTTCAATAATTATATTCCTCTCATGAAACAATTTAATGTATAATAATTACGTCTATTTATTTTCTCCTTTCGAATTTAACCTCATTTATTTCTGTGTCTTTATATTCTATGAAATTAACAGGTCTATTCAATTTACAGTAGTACTTTAAATTCGTGAATGATATTAAACAAAGTGTAATCTTCACCTGTATTTTAATTCGGCATATCTACATATTTTCCCGCAAGAGGTATCATCTAATGCATTTAGTTACTTGGAGAGTAGACCGTACGGGTTACATTAGCTCAGTACTCCATGCATGTCGTCATAACAGTACACAATACACTTAAGTTAAAAACACTCTATACTTTACAGACAAGGACACATACTAGGATCTTCGTCCCAAGGGAGAAGGAAGGGTAGCACGCTGGACAATGCGGAGGTCCCGAGTTCGAATCCAGCAAGCTGCCCTTAGATTTTAACTTCCTAGAAGCCTCTACAACTCACTGTACGGTGATGAGCAGTGTTGTCTGTAGCTAGAGAACACTGTTTGGAGGTCGGCAGGGCACTGAGAATGCTCCGGAGGCCACAATAGCCACAATTCAGGTCGCAGTGCGATAATCTCCTACAACAATCTCAATCTATTTCTATGTCATCACGGACCGTCCAATGAATGGTGGCTTCATTCAATCCTAATAGCAATTCAAACCTTGAGGCAGAAATTTATCGAATCCGCAATAACCAGGTTGGAAAATCATCACTAAACATAACAGTACGCCGGTGGAATAAACCGAACCAAAATATGATGAATTTTAAAAACGCCAATTAATTTTGTTTAATCAAAAAAACAAAAAAAAACTGCAATCCCAACTTTCAACTTTTCCAATTTGTTTCTCAATTAAAGAAAATATGAGATTCGAAATTCACGAATGAATTAATTGAAATATGATTATTGTTTTAAGTAAAACTGAAAAAAAAAAAAAATGCTGATATTTTGACATAAGTATTTTACTTTAATATTCATTGGTCGGCACAACAGTAATGAATATATTATGGGACTTTTCTCGTTGGTGCTTTAGATTTTAGAATATCCAAAAACTAGCTCACAGATAAGAGAATTACTAAACATTGCAAACAAAGCCAAATTGAATGAATATAATCTGCTGATTATTTATTACACAGCCAAAAATTAATCATAAACTAAAAATATGATAGTTTATAATATCTAATTTGAAAAACTAGAGGGTCTTTGAAACAGTTCACATAGTATCCGTACGGTATCGCTAGGTGAAAGATGGAACAGAATGTGTAGTTCTTCATAAAAGCGCTAGGTGTCAGAACAATGATTTTTTTTGTTTTCAGATTTCGTCACAAGGTAGCAGGTTGTCTGGGAAGTCTGTTTTTAAACTCTACACTTTTTAAATACAAAAAAAAAAAATTAATTAATAATTTACAATAATTAACGCATTTGTTAAAGTTATGTTTTTTTTTTAGACTTTTTTCTTTAATCCCTAAATAAATATTTTTCTTAAAAAAAAAAAAAATGAAGGGGCAGGCGTGAAATTTTATTAATTACCCCCCAATAATGAAGGGGACTCAAGCAAAATAATTTGGAAATGATTAGAGATAGCGATTAGGAAACGAATTCTTTAAAAGACCAACATTATTGAAATCATTCAACACTTTTGTATTCTATTCTTACTAATTCCAAAATTTTATTTGACAAGTGTTTAATTGGTGGGAAAACAAACTTTTAAATGGAATAGGTTTCATTTTGATTTTAAATGTTGAAAATTGGATTTTGAGGTTTGGTCATTAGACACGGTTTTCCCATCCGCTCTCCTAGCCCTTTATAAACCTTGACCCATCCAATGTCCCTAACACTTGGTGATGGTATGTCACAGGTTAAAGTAGATTAATTACTACTGGAATTCTAACTAAAAAAATTTTGGTAACTACATTTCCTAAGTTATTTTCGTACTTTACTCATATATATGCCCACACATATATTACTTTCTCTTACTCCTAGTAAGAAGAGGAAGTATGTAATCGTGTCAAATTTTCGATATCGAGTTTCACCGGAAATATCCGTTTTGAGGTCCCCTGAGTCCAAAAAAGGGGTTTTTTTTAGCAAATGGTATGGTGTTGTGTGTGTGTGTGTGTGTGTGTGTTGTGTGTGTGTGTGTATGTATGTAGTGAAACAGACATAGCTCAAAAAACGAAAAAATCGTAGATAGAAAGTTGAACAATTGATATCCGTTTAGAGTCACCATGGGATCTGACACTACGTTATCTGTCAAAATTCCTCAACCGGAAGTACCACTTTAATAGTTGGATTTTTTACTTTTTTGCGATTTTCTCAAAAATGGCTCCGACGATTTTCTTTAAACTTCAAACATCAACCACACATACACAGAGCTACAAAAAAAAAAAAAAAAAAAAAAAAAAAAAAAAAAAAAAAAAAAAAAAAAAAAAAAAAAAAAAAAACAAAAAAACAAAAAAAACTTTTATTTGAAACATTTCTCCGGGAAAATGCAATGAAGGGCACTTTTTGGGGGAGGGGTGGGGTTAGGTTTCCATCTAAAGTGCTATTTCAGTTTATTAGACAATTCTGCCAACTAAATAATGTTAATTAGAATTAAATATGTTGTGAAATTCTGAGTTTGAAAAAATCGGATAACCGGAAGTGCGTTTACTTTACCACTTATAATGATTATTCATTTGTCGCAAATTTATCAAAAAACGGCTTTGACGATTTTTTTGAAAACTTTGATAAAAACTAAAATGCAAAGAGCTACATCTTTTATTTAAAACATTTCTCTGGGAAAATTCATTTAAGGGCACTTTTAGGGGAGGTGTGGGGTTACACCTTCCTCTAAAATGGTGTCATAGTTGATCATACAATTCTATCATCCAAACAAAATTAATTAGAAATAAATAAATGGCTGAAATTCAGTTTCAAGAAGATTAGTTAACCGGAAGTGCGCTTTTACTGAACAGTTTTTCAGTTTTCGACGAATTTCATTAAATTGGTACACAAACTATAAAATTTGTCAATTATCATTTTGAGAACTGGAGTAAGAGAAAGTTGTGTGAGTGTTCACACCAGGTTTTTTTTAATAGTTGGGATGTAGTTTAATATGATCTGTTCTACAACAATAATTAAAATAATTAATGGTACCTCTATATATATATCATACTCTTTATTTAGTTTATTTAAAAAAAAAATTTTATTCTGAAAATATTTATTTTAAGTTCATATTTCATGTTGTTTCTATTTTTTATTGATTTGTATTTAAACCTTTGTACAGACCCTGAAGAAGGCAATAAATTTGCCGAAACGCCAAAAAAAATGACCGAACCTCAAATCCAATTTTCAACATTGAATACAGAGGTCGTAACGAACACCAAAAACATTTTCAGTATTATACAAAACAATTACACAAAATCTCACTAAAAATAAATTTCTCCCGCATGTTCTGTGTATCTTTTTTTGTCATCTAGTGTTATTATTATTATTATTATTATACCGGGTGCCTGATAGCGTGGGACCTAAACCTATATGGCTTTTATCCCCCCGATGCCCCCCATATCCCTTTAAATAGTCTCCCCCGGTGGCTTACCGGTCAATCTACAATATCCCAAGATATCTTTGAACTCCAACTCGCCCAGGCAATCCTGCGAGAGTGGTGCCCTCCCATATACGCGAAACTTAGTACAGGCGAAACGAGGACACTGACATATATAGTGATACACCGTTTCCCTGACTCCGTCGTCGCAATTCTGACAAATGGGACTAGACGTACTCCCTATGTTAAACAAGTGACTAGACACCCAAGTGTGTCCAGTCAGTACCCCCACCAAGGTCCTCAGACTTGTCCTATTGAGGGACAGGAGATACTTCGAAATTCCCTGCTTATTTACTTTTATAAATCTTTTAGCTTGGAGGCACCCCTGTGTGTCCCCCCCAGCATTTCCCCAAGACTCTCATCTCCCGAAGTCTAATCTGCTTGTCACGAAACTTCTTTGTGACGGCAAGGGCTGGTTCAGGACCACAAAATGGTAATGATGTTCCCTCCCTAGCCAACTGATCCGCCCTCTCGTTGCCCTCGATTCCCGCATGTCCGGATATCCCTTCCGAGCCAAAGCATTAAGCCTTCTCCTACATTCTCCCACTGGTTTCGAGCTCCACCATGGCTTACTCAAAGCCCTTAGTGCGGCCTGACCATGTATGTATTAAAAATTATTTCAAAAAGCCTAATTATATTTTTTAAGATATATGTAAAGGCAATTAAGTATTTCAGAGGAGATTTTGTTCTACTAGTGGCTTGCTATATTATGAGGAATTTCAAAGCTGTGCTTTTTATAAAAATACCTACTCTGAGACACCATGGTTAAACAAACCCAATAACTGATGAGAAACACTCACAAATAATTCACAAAATCCGAATTGAAAAACTTTCTTGAATCTTCACAAGCCGTTTATTTGGACTACCATTAGGATGGTAGGAATTATTTATCAAAATCAGAAAGCTTGTAAGGAAGGACAGTTTAAATTTAACCTTAATCCCAAATAACATCCTTAAAATGTTTCAAATAAAAGTGATACGTTTGATGGGGGTGCCCTTTTTGCGAAAATGTCAAAAATCTCTGAAACATTCCATAAAGTTACAATTTTGATTAATCAGACTTTCTTAATAATAATTTGATTATAAGGGCTTGTAACGCGGACGTCTTGAGTTCGAGTCCTGCAGAGCTATCTTTAGATTTTCTCGTTCTACGAGTCTCTATAGCACACTTTCCGGTGTTGGACAGAGTTGTTAATAACGAGATAACACTGCCCACTTGTTGGAATATATTCTTAAACCAGAATGTTCTGTCGCTCACTTTGGCTGCCCTTCTTTGGGTCTTGAATACATTTCATTCTTGGTCTACCTTTTTTTTCTTAAAAGGTTTAGTGCCATCTATCGTCATCCATACGCATAAAATGACCGAAGTTTATGCTATTCTTTGTTGTATTTTGCATGAGAGGGTGCGCAACACTAACTTGAAAAGTGTTTTATCTTCTCGGATAGTCAGGCTGCGTTGAAGACGCTGAGTTCATGTGTCTTCACTTCCAGGTTGGTACTAGAATGTTCTAAAAGACTAGGAATAATGAAAAGCTGGAAAGCTTTCTTCTTTGAAAGATGTACTTCTAATCTGGGTACCAAGTCATATGGAAATTCTTTGGAAATGAGGAGATGGATAGGTTTGCCATCTTAGGCGCCTCTCTCCCTTGTATTGGCCCCGAGCTCGCGTTGGTGTAAGCTTCCATTCATGAACAGCTTCACAGCACTCATCCCTATGGATGAGCACAGTGGGTTGTCGGCAGTCTATGATGCTCATTAGGGGTTCGGACAGAACTTTAGTGAGACGTTGCTGTTTCTTTCTTGGACAGCCAGGCTGCGTTGAAGGCGCTTAGCTCGTGTGTTTTCATTTCCAGATTGGTGTAGGAATGTTCTAAAAGACGAAGATCTTTCTTCATTGAAGGATGTGCTTCTGGTCTGGGTTCCAGGTCATATGGGAATCTTTGGGAATGAGGAGGTGGATAGGTTAGCCAAATTAGGCGCCTCTCTCCCTTTCATTGGTCCAGAGCCTGCTGTTGGTGTGTCTTCTGGCACATGTTTGTCAGGCTTCCAGACGTGGATGACCTCACAGCACTTATCCTTATGGATGAGTGGAGTGGGTTGTCGGCAGTCTAAGATGCTCATTAGGGGGTCCGGACGGAGCTTTGAGTAGCGGGATCCGATGTCTTTCACTGGCATCTCTCAGGCATCTGGTTGGTTTCCTCACTAGGCATTGCGGCTTAAGGAGACATCTATATACAATAGGACTCATACCGAAACCCCTTTTGTAGGGCTTGTGAGACGGAGGAGGAAACACCCATACATCTCATGACGTATTTTATGGGCTATGAGGAAATTATGTTCAGGACTTTGGCCGGAATAGACAGAATCTCGAAGAGCTTAGGATGTGTCCTTTTAAGATTATTGTCCGATTTGTTCGGACTGTGGTGAAACCCATGCCCGAACTTTCGTTCCAAATCCGGTAGTTGTTATTATTTTGGGGTAGCTATGTGGGCCCTTGGAGGCTTTGTATATCGCAGGGCTTGGCCCTCCTCTCTTTTGAAATATAACAAAATGGCCGAACCTAAAAAAAGGCTATTTATTTTGTTGACGATAAATGTAAAACAAGAATAGGGCGGGAAAACGGACGCCACAAACATTTCCTGTCTTTTTTACTTTTTTGTTTATTATTTTCATATAGATTTTATGCAAGTGTGATGTAAGATTTTAAGTGGCCAGGTTATCCAGATATAACCTCTCTCATCTTGTATGCTACGTGGTATCATCACCACAAACTTTTAAAACCCCTATTATAGAGATGTCAGACATTTCTCGTATTTTTACTATTTTATATTCCTGTATGATCATTATACTGTCTCCTTTTTACGCCTAACTCTATTCCAAGAACGTATGAATATATTTTTATTTGCTATTCCCATATGTTTTCTTAGTTTTATTTACATATTATTCAGAATAAATTATATTAGTTGAAAAATCTTTTCAAGAATGGAGGAGGTTTTTATCTCTTTATGTCTTGTAAAGTTAGTATGTTTTATTTATTTTTTTTTTTTTGAAAAAACTTAATTTTATGAAAGTATGCTGAAAAAATGACAAAGACTTAGATTGGGTTCTTTTTTTTATCTGTTTTTATATAGCGTCCTTGATTATCTCAAGTATTTTGCCGACATTAGCATTTATTACATGCTTACGCCTCATTTTCAACAATCTCATCCGTAGGATTTTTACAATCCTCACTATCACATTTTTTTCTTAATTATCGAAGCTATTTTAGTAAAACGTTTCATTCTTGTTATTCGATATTCAAAATATATAGATTTACTCAAAAAAAAAAAAAAAAAAAATTCAATTTGTTCTTTGTGACAGCAATGTAAGGAAGGGTTCGGTTCGTTCGCTGAAAAGAAATAAATAAAAATTATAAAAAATATATTTTTATTTATAAAATTAATTAAAGTCTATTACAATTATTAAAGCAATGATTATAAATTTAACAACCCTGTCAAATAAGAAGACCTCTTAACCAGACTTCAAAGTTTTGAAGGCAGTTTAATCCACGAGTAACAGTTGACGAACTTCCTCAGTTTGACAAAAGTTAGAGTTCCTTTTTACTCTCGCTTAAATTTTTAAGAGGAAGTTATTACAAATTGAGTTTTCATCCCTTTTGTAGATTTCCCTAGGAAAATATGCTTTTTTTTTTTTTAACGCATAATCCTCACGGGTGACTGTATAACGATTAATTGCAGAAACATCTAAACATGATGATTATGGATGAATTCTGAGAAATGGACATTGAGGATTAATGGCTAAAATTATTTTTACAATTTGAAAGTTGCGAAAACCTGAAAAAAACTATTCATGTAAAATTACACGTTTAGTTGATGGATTTCGCTCCCAAAACCTTCGTATCAGAAATGATGATTCTTCTTATTATGAACGTCTAACTACCCAGTGACGCAATAGCCCCTGAAAGGACAAGGACTGTTTATTGGTAAACTTATTGGCATTGTAAGTGTAACATAGCTCTCGAACGGATGGAGATGAATTTTAAATACATATTAAGTAATATTTTGATTTCTTCCGGGAAAGAAACAGTATCTTGAGAATAGAATAGTTAAATGAAATTAGATTCAAATGGAAGGTAGGAGTCGTCGCCCTGACATCGCGACTCCGATGGTTCTATTTTGGAGCCCATGTTTTAACGTAATCTGTTTAACAAAATGAGGTTTCTGGAATGCCCATCTGCATAACTTGTATTTTGCCTTCGTAGAGACGAATCCGCATCCATTCTTACTGATATGTGCTATGCGTTTCCTCTTTCTCCTGGCTCATCCTACGAAGGCAGAATCCTTGGCATTGCAGGTACTTCTTAAAAGGTATCTAAATGGAATGCAATGGTATTTTATGTCTAATTGGTCGCCATGACAACATTATAATTTTGAAGAGGCATTTTGTAGAAAGTTGTCTAAGAAATACCCTCGTCTGTCAGGGTATAGGACGACGTTATTCTCCATATTCACATAATCATCGAAGTCTTAGACATTAAACAAGAAACATAAAAGACAACTACAGGTTATTGAGATGAGATATTTGAGAAAGGTATTCAGATATTAATTTAATAAAGGAATCAGATATTTGAGAAAGACCAAACGAGGCAGAATAAGCAGCCCGGCAGCAAGGGCCAACCTGGGAATAAAAACTAGGGGAAGAGAAGATAAAAGGGAATGATTTTAGAATGGTTTGGCATGTCCTACGTGCTCCGATAAGGCTCGTTTCATTTATCGAATGGCATGGCATATGAGACAAAGGTTGATGGGCAAAGAGGAATTTAGAATGGATTAGGCATTTCCTATGTATTCCGATAGGATGGCATACCAGTCAGGGGTTGATGGACAAACAGGGAGAAGCAAACTGCGGACAAAGATAGGAGGTCGGTGGAAAAAGAGAGGAATCGCTGGAAGTTGGTCTCACATCGCTAACCGGTAGACGAGACTTACGATTCTGATGATGATGATGAGTTACTAAAATTAGAATGAACTAAAATGTTCCAAGTCTAAATTATGGAGATATTCTCTGTACTTATTTTTTTTTTTTTTAAATTTTCGGAACTTTCTTTTTAATGGAGTATTTATAAGAATAATACATTGAAAAGTATACATTGAAGCCAGTAAATTCAATTTGATTGGTATTTTAAGTCTAATTGGTCGCCATGACAATATTATAATTTTGAAGAGGCGTATGTTTAAGGTTGACAAACTTTCAAGAAGGGAATATTGAATTGCTGCTGATGGCAAATGGTAAGTGGCTATAGTAACCAAATCCACCGCAGCCCTAAACGTCTTGCAACCCTCTTTATATACTTTACGTATAATAATCGCCTATTAAAATGAAAGGATACTTAAGTGGAAATAATTTTTTTTTCTGGTTGAAGCGGAGTTTGACTATGGAATAATTACTAAACCTAAATTAATTGTACACACCAACTTACCTCTGCATGCCAAAGAAGAATGTAAGTTTAAATATAGTTAGTTTTGTTTAAAGTGAAATGATCAAGGATGCCAAGATACCTTAACAATTGGTTGGTTACGGTTGTTTTGGTAAATTTCTGCAATAAACAAAGAAAAATTTCGATAAATGAAACAATAAAAATAAAAATAGTGAACTATCTGAAGACTTGATGGTAAGCTAGTTTAATTACAAAATTGTAAAAAAAAAATTAATATGTTTGATATTACGAAGAAAATATCTCAATCATAATATAGAAGAAAGTAGCGATAATAATAATAATAATAATAATAATTACGTACGTGAAGGTATGTAGCAATTAATTTAGAAAACAAGTAGGTACTTAACTATATATAACCAAAGGGAGTTGATGGAATTCCAGGTAGCTAGCTGTTCTCATATATGTCTGGAGACACGCCTGCTACATAACACAGTGATGAGTGTCTTGTTTTGCCCATTCCTCCAGCCAGCTTCTCGAACTAGTTTATAAACTAAAATAGTTTTTTTATTTTGTTTACAAAGAAATAAAAAGATAAAATAAATATAATTTGGAAAATCTAGAAAAGGCTTTGTAACTTGCAAAAAAAAGTACTCGACATTATTTAATTAGATTTTAAACTGGTCCATTAAAAATTAATTAATGAATTTTGAAGTTAACTTTGACCTGGCAAGTTTTCATATTGTGAAAATGTAAAATAAGTGGTCATCTAAAATCTGCTTTAAGAATGATATGTTACTCAAACAAAATTCAATTGGACCTCCCTCCTCAGTTTCACAGAAATTCTTCTAAAAACCGGATATCCCAAAATAATTAATTATTCTTATAAATACTCCATTAAAAAGAAAGTTCCGAAAATAAAAACAAAAATAAATACAGAGAAATCTCCATGATTTAGACTTGGAACATTTTAGTTAATTCTAATTTTAGTAACTCATCATCATCATCAGAATCGTAAGTCTCGTCTACTAGTTAGCGGTGTGAGATCAACTTCCTGTACATCTTCTTCCATATTCTCTATCTGCCACCAACGATTCTTCTCTTTTCGCCGTCTTCCTATCTTTTCCGCGGTTTGCATCTCCCTGTTTTCCATCAACCTGTGTCTCGTATGCTATCCTAGTCGTCTTATTGGAGAACATAGGAAATGCCCAAACCAGCGTAATCTATTCCCTTTTATCTTCTCTTCCTCTAGTAATAATCCCAGGTTGGCCCTTACTGCCGGGCTGCTTATTCTCCCTCCTCTGCGGTTTCTCAAAAATCCTGATCCCTTTATTAAATTGGTATCTGAATACCTTTCTCAAAATCCCATCTCAGAAGCCTGTAGTTGTCTTTTATGTTTTTTTTTTTACTGTCTAGGACTTCGATAATTATGTGAGTATCGAGAATAAGGTCGACCTATACCCTGACATTTTGGTTTTCTTAGACACCTCTCTACAAAAAGCTGTTCCTGACCTCATTAAACATAATTTTTAGTTAATTATTACAATAATTTAGTCAACTTTCCGAACAAAATACTGTCTTATTTAACCGGTACATTCCCGTTTCATTATATTAGATTCTATTTTAAAAAGTAGGACTTCTGGCAAGTATTACATTTAAATTTTCCAAGTACAATTTTAATTCCCTTAATCAATTGTAAATTGTGTACCATGCATATTGCAGAAGATATTAGACATAATATTGGTTGTATCCTTTGGTAAAATGATCCTATTAGGTAATTATTTCATCAGAGACATTTTCCGTGGTAGCCTGCTTCATTTTGTGGTCATCGACCGGTTTCGGGCGTTCGCCCATCTTCAGGATGCGTTTTTCAAACAGTGTGATAACACAGATTTGCACAGAGTAATTCAGTTTATACACTCAGTAATTCATTCAGTAATTATTTCATTTTGATAATCCAACACTAACCGCAAGTATGGCTAAATCTTAATACAGCGGAAGCAATTATAACCTTTATATAATTATATTGCAAACATTGTCTCTTAGACACTGTCTATTGGATTCATGATTTGATTAGTTTAATTATCAGTTATGATTAGATGAAAGTGAAGTTAATAGCAAAGTGAGATTCGATTTTAAACTTATGATTCTCTAGTCTAGTTATGCCTCTTCCATGAATATCGTATAATTTCTTGAAAGATTATATGAGTTGCATGAGCTTAACAGGATATTATCTTCAGAAACAAGCTACACAATACTAGGCTGCGAAATGTCGCTTGAGAAGGCCAATGCCGATACGGTTGGATAAAAAAGAAAAGAATAATCAAACAAATTATTTGAATGTATTCCTTAAGTCTTCCATAGTCTCATTCCAATCTCATTATGAACGTCTAAACTAACCTAAACTGAACCCAGTAATGCAACAGCCTCTGAAGAGCCAAGGACTGTTTATTGGTAAACTTATTGGCATTAAGCGTATCTTAGCTCTCGAGCGGATTGAGATGAATTTTGAATATTCTGTATGAAGATTTTGATTTGTTTCGAGAAAGAAATAGTAACCCAGAAGAGAGTAGTTAAATGAAATTAGATTCAAATGGGCGGTAGGGTAGTGAACCCCTGGTGTGCAACTCCGATGATTCTATTTTAGAGCCCACGTTTTAACCTACTTTTTAATGTAATCTGTTTAACAAAATGTGGTTTCCGGAATGCCCATCTGTATGAATATAAAAACTTGTATTTTGCCCTCGTGGAAGGGAACCCGCATTCATTCTCACTGATATACCCCAATAAATTCCTCGCTACCCCCTAAAATAGTCGGTATTGTGTTGTCTGAGTAATAACAAAATATCTCAAAAATAAAACAAATTATAAGAAACTCAATCTTCCTCTTTCTCATCAGAGACATTTTCCGTGGTAGCCTGCTTCGTTTTGTGGTCATCGACCGGTTTCGGGCGTTCGCCCATCTTCAGGATGCGTTTTTCAGACAGTGTGCCAACACAGACTCGTACAGAGACTTAGTTTCACACTAACTGAGGTGTGTTTTTAAATACTAAACTCTTAAACTAGGTAAAGGGATGTGGCCAGATGGGTGGGAAAACACGTGTTTGGGTTGTTAAAGGGCAAATTCTTTTCTTACAGTGGACGCGGGGGTCTAATCTTTAAACTCTGTTGTTGGAGGGAGACTTACTTCACGATTAACTAACCAAAATATTAAGAATATACAAAAAAATAAAAAATAAGATGCACAAAATAAATCTAAATAAAATTAAACAACGATTAAACTAACATTTTAAAATTCATTCATTCGTTTAAAACTGAACGATTTTTTATATAATTAAACTAAGTTTTCCCAGTTCCAAAGAATTCCTCTTTCTCTTGACGCATCCTACGAAGGCAGAATCCTCGGCATTGCAAGTGCTTCTTAAGGCAGCAATGGTCATCATCCTAATGACCGCATGCTTTTATTGCAATAGATGTGTAGTAGGTAAATGTAAGATTAGAGTAATACATTTTAATCATTGCTCTAATAAGCATAGTGATATGGAGTAAGAAGGCTCCCGACTTGTAGAGCTCTCAAAAGCAAGGTGATCCCCGACTCTTTGCCATTATTTCTTGAGTCGCTAGCCACCCAAAGAAAAAAGATATTTTTGGGCTTCACCAATACTTGCATGAATGTTCAGAATAAAAGCTAGAATTAACCTTTTATGAATCTGACAGCTCAAAGAAACGGCTTATTTGTCTGGGAATATTTCAAATCTAGAATTATTTATTAACAGCTCATATAATATTGTTTGCAACTAGCTCTGCTGGACTATGAAGTGATTGCCCAGGCCTTATGATGGACTTTGGCTCGCTTACGCAGTGTTTACCGAGATATCAATCTTAGTTTAATAGCAGTATACTTTGTGCAGAACATAATGAAAGGTTTGTCACAGCTTCATTTGGGGACAATGACGCCGGGAGAAGAGCCAGAGCATAGTGTCAACCAAACAGCTTCAAGTTGCGTAGAGTTTTTGAGGACCATATCCCCCTTCATGTGTCTGAAAAGTACGTCTCTCTGGCCACACATTCATCTGCACAAATGCAAAGTTTTAACCCAACTCTGTTTATTCATTTGATGATTTAATTTAATACAATTAGTAAATTCTTAGACGGAACTATTATAACGTTAAAATGGAGGCTGTATGTATTAGAATATTAACTATCTTCCAGCAAAATGTCAACAGATGTTCAACCTGATTAGTTATTTACTGTTAGAATCCAATTAAGTATACTAAATCTAAAAAGTCACTCTAAACTAAGTTGTTTCCTAAGCCCCCCCACCTTGAATTCTCTATGGGAGGTATATTAAATAAATGGAGGTAATTAAAAGTTTTACTATATTTCGGGCCTTCTTCTTTCTTCTACAAATTGACTAGATTCCAATAAACAAAAAAAAAAAAAAACAAACTTGACTCATTATTTCAACTTTTTTTTTAAATAGCCCTTCTAGGGATAAGTTTTCATGAATTTTAAATGAGTTAGTCCTAGAAATTTTTTATATCATAGAAATATATTCACCGAATTCCTAGATATACTTACATAATACCGCTATTAACATAATTCTAAAAGTCATTGCCCTTCTTGTTTTTTATTTTATTTTATTTTTTTTTTAAATAAATTTTATACTAAATATAAAACTTATTTTTGAAACCGGTTCAAGTCATTTAAAAAAAACTTTTGGTTCATTAAGTTGTCTAAATTATTTGACAGTTCTTTTAGGGATTAAAGTAAGTTTTATATGTAGTAGACATTTTGTATTTTAAGTTGAAGTTATATACTCCCAATGAAATACATGTAACACGGCAGTCTCAGACACACACACACATGAACAGTCACAATGTAAGAAGTAAGTGAGTAAAAGATAAAGATAGAATGATAAAAAGAAGAAGATGAAGTAGAAGAAGAAAAAAAAAAACAACTAAAGAATCATGGCCGTCGTATTAGTATTCTGACAAGTGACAGCAAAGAAAACGGCCAAACATGTCCTACATAATATATGTCCCAGAGTAAGAGAGGAACTTTCGTTGTACTGAACAAGTTAACATGGAAAGAGTTGAATATAGAACCGGTATTCAGAACTCATGGACATACTACAACAGCTTGTACAACTTACGAGTACTTATGAGTCCCTACACATACACACACACACATAAATATATATATAATATATTATATATGGAATGAAATAGTATAATTTCATTTTGAAATATATGTAAGTGCATACATATGTATATACTGTCTTTTCCTGTACATGTACATGCTTAAACTTTGAATTATGTTAGAAAGAACCCACTGTGCTTACTTTTAACGCCCACTTAGAATATATGTTCACTCTCTCTTACTGCTGTAAGAGGAAAAACATGTTTTGAGGTCCAATAATTACGAAAAACAAAATTTTTTGAGCTAATGGTCTGTACAGGGTATAGGGAATGCGCTGGACTTCAGGCGGAGATCCCAGTTTTGAGTCCACCAGTTATGATGCCTTTTAAATGATCTCTACCTAGGATCAGAGATAATGGGGTAAAGGAGAGAACACTGTCGTGAACCCAGAGGTTGGCAGTGCAAGAAGACTCCTGGGAGCAAAATAGATCCTAGTCCCCTAAAATAGTTTGTATTGTGTTGTCTGTGTAATAACAAAATATATCATAAAAATAAAAACAAATTATAGAAAACTCATTTTTTAAAAATTTATTATTTGAATTTTTAAACGAGCTCTACGTATGCTATAAGTACCACTGACAAACTCACACTGACGCTCTAACACACCTCACATACTAAACGAAGGCAGAAACTACCCAGCAGAAAGCACTTCCTAATTAATTATTCAAATTAACTGCTCCCTTCTTCTGCGGAGAGGGGATTCTTCACGAGGACACACTTACGCTTTAAACGTCTGGTAGGATTGTCTGGAATGCAGCGGGATGATAAATTTCGGATAAGATAAATTAGAGTGATATTGAAAAGTCTGATGGAATTTGTTATATCGAGTTTGGGCAACATTATTTACAAAAGGCATGTCTAAGTCGTTGTGAATGGTTAGATGTGAAACATAAAATGAAAGATTTTGGATTGAAGAGATTGGATTCTTTGGATGTTTGAATGTTTAGTTCGATGCCTTTATGTCCAGGTAGGTTTTAATATAGATGTGTATATGAATCGTTTGTTGTTTAGTGAGAATTTTGATCTGTTGTCGTGTAGTCTTTTGAGTAGGCGATAGTGTCTATTAAGTTCAAGTCTTTTAAGTTGGGTATGTGGGTTTCATGTCAATCTTTTGTCTGTATATATCCCAAGGTAGCGAACGAGATTCGTAGGAAGGATAGGAATTAAATTGTAATAGACTGGAGGGAGAGTGATGCGGCGGACTGTGAAAGTGATGTTTAGAAGATTTGGTTTCATTTAGTTTTATTTTCCAACTTTTGAACCATTTCTGTAACGAAGTAAGATGGGTTTGGAACTTTCTGTGTGTGGTTATTGGATAAAGATGATGAGATAGGATGACTGTGTCATCTGCGTCGGTTAGAAATAGTGTTTCTGGATGGGTTGGTAAATCTGCTGTATATATTGCGCAAAGGATGTGGCCCAGAATATTGCCTTGCGATACGCCTGCTTCGGCTTTATTAATAGGAGAATATGATGAACCGATCTGTACTCGAAAATAACGGTCAGACAAATAGGACTTTAGAATTAGGTAGTAGGTGAATGGATAGGATGCTCTTGAGTTTCCAGAACAATCTCGGGTGCCACACTCGATCGAAGGCTTGCTTCACATCAAGGAAGACTAATAGGAAACTCAAACTTGATATTTCGTTTAGGTACCCTCCTCCTCCTCCTACACTGCTAATAAGGTTTCAGTCAAAATCCATCATCCGGGAAGCGATTTACTAAGTGTTTTGTTTTTTCAGCTTTAAAGGATTTTCTAAAATAAATGGCTCCAATGAGTTTGTTTAACAAAATTTTGTATACTTGCCTTAACAGTTAAATGGTTAACACTTTTATTTGAAACATTTTTACAAGAAAATATTTGGGGGAGGGGGTTTCTAGCGACTATAAGGGCACCTCTACCATAGGGAAGGTTACCTCTACAATTTGTGGTTCTGCCACTAATTGTAATAAAATTAGATTAAATTTATGTCACAATATGTCTTTAAATCACATTAAATATTAAATTCATTCATGTGTCAGCAAGTCGCGGTTTTTCATGGCCATCCAGGCGCTACTAGAGATAAGTTCGCATTTTTACCAGAAGCTGGAATTTTTAGAACTAGAATCCAAATTTGATGAAAATCGAATAACCGGAATTGTTACTTTCCACTATAGGCTGAGTTCTTTTTTTTTCTTAGTATTTTTATTATCACATTATGAACGTCTAAACTAACCTAAACGAAACCCACTGACGCAACCCCCCCAGTGAAGGGCTAAGATTTGTTTATTGCTAAACTGCTTGGCATTGTAAGCGTATCTTACATCTTAAGCTTTTCCACAGACATCCTGTTCCGACCAAAGGTCCTGAACCAAATTTCCACACAACCCAGGCAATCTGTCATAAGATGGATGGGTGTTTTTTCCTCCTCTGTCTTGCAGACTCTACAAAATTGATCCGGTATGAGCCCCATTACATAGAGATGTCTCCTTAAACCACAGTGTCCAACCAGATGCCTGAGAGAGCTCCGTGAAAGACACAGTTTCTGGGTAAGTTATTGGCATTCATTACATAGCTCCCAAACGGATTGAAATGAATTTTAAATATTGTTTAAATACTATTTTGATTAAATTAAATTAAATACCGCTGTTTCACTAAAACCTAAAAAAAATTTAAAATTTTCAGTTTCAAATAGAAGTGTTAGTTATTTATGTATGTAGATAGTATACGAAGTTCATAGAAAATTGTTGGAGCTGTTTTTGCGAAAATCGCGACAAACTAAAAAAAAAAAAAAAAAATCCTTAACGTCCGCATTGATGGATTCTGCCCGAAATATGTCAAAATCCAAATGGAATATAAAGACTGTTTTCCACAAATTCCTGCAATTCTACTCTCCTCTAGGTATCGACCACTACAGTTGAGGTTCATGCTATCCTTTGTCGTATTTCAGAAGAGCGGATAAGGCACAACCCTGATCTGCAAGAATAGTCACGCCGTCTTCAAAGCACTAAATTCTTATGTGTTCATCTCCAAATTGGTACTAAAATGTCCTAGAAGACTGGAGAGCTAATTTGTTCCGAGGATATTCTTCTAGTCTGAGTGCCATGTCATTTGGGAATCTTAGGGAATAAGGAGGGGAATTTAGGCGGCGCTTCTCTTCCCTTTTTGGTCCCAAGCCTGGTGTAGGCATTTCAATTTTTTTTTAGCACTTAGGGGTAAAGCTAGGAGAGATGACGCGGTAGGAGAGAAGACGCAGGCTTTACTTGTCTTGTTTGCCACCACGTGGCGTCATGGAAGTCAGTCGAGGAGTAGAGAGATCAGAAGCGAACATATTGCAAAATTCTTCAGTTATTTTGTGTGTTCTTCTATGTTCTAGGAACATTTATAGCATCAAGGTGTGTTTTCATAACGCTTAGTAAATTTTTTTATATGCTATATTAATTGCAATTGAAATGAAAGATTTCCAGCTGACGTTATAGTTGGACTCGTAGACATAGCGTTTACCAAGTTTCATGTCGATCAGCCATGTTACCTTCACAGAGGAGAGGTCTCCTACCTATGGTGTGCGTCATCTATCCTACCATAGTAGTAGTGTATTTGTATTTTGTTTCTGGAATAAATGAGAATGTCTTTATTTTGAAAAATAACATTTTTTTTTGCAGATAATAGTAATTGACATATGTTTTATAATCATTACCCTCTTTAAGATATCTCCTATATTTTGATACAGGGCATAACTTTAAAATGTGCGTCATCTCTCCTAGCTTTACCTTATATGCCAAGTTTTTTGCAACAGCTTTACAACATTGTTCTATATATATATTAGCTCGGTGGATTGTTGACAGTCTAAGATGTTCATTGGGGTCTCTTTTGTAGGGAGATCTCTTTTGTAGAGTTTTTGAGACAGAAGAATAAAAATAGGTATATTCATCGCATGACCAGACTAAATGGGTTTTAATCCATTAAACCCAATTTTAATTAAGTTTAAGAGTTTTTCGATCGGAACAGATCAGCACACACAAACGATATATATAATTATATTGCATTTCATTTTTCAAAAAATTTAAAATTGAAAGAAACTAAAAAAAGATGAGGGAATTTTAATATTTAAATTTTCAAATTCATAATAAAAACAAATAAACAATAAAAATTGACAACAGATCTATATTGGATAAAATTTTACAATATTAAAAAAAATAAATTTCTTTATAGTAGGACATAAAAAAAAAAAAAACATAGCCCGACTACACAGCTTTGATGACATTATAACATTAGTGGGATAGCCTATTAATAGCCAAAGATAACCAAACAAGATTAAGTTGTTTTAGTACTCATAAGACTACCGAAAATTTCAAAAATATTTCATTTATCTTTATCTTATATAATATCATCAAAAATCATCTTTAGACAGAAAAATGTAAATATTATCTCGTATTTTCTCTCACTCTTTTATAGTAAAGGTACTTATCTATTATTTATTATAAAGATTGATAAAAGAAATGTCTCTTTATTATTATTCTAATTATCCTACTTGGGTTACCTAGGTAGGGGTGGGTGATTTCAATAAAAATTTTAAACGGATTTCTTGATAAGCTGGCTATTTCTATTTTTCATTAAATGTTTTTATTTTTTATTATTAATTTTATTTTTTTATTATTTCCTCTAGGGAGGCAACGGCCAACCATTCACTCCTTGGCTATGCCAATGACTTCATAAAGATATCCTTTTTTAAAAGATTATCAAGGCTGCCATTTTTTTTTTTATGCAGTAATTATTATGTATTACTTCCTCTTACTCCTAGTAAGAGGAAGTATTGTAATCGTGTCAAATTTTCGATATCGAGTTTTCACGGAAATATCCGTTTTGAGGTCCCCTGAGCCAAAAAAAGTGGTTTTTAGCAAATGGTCTGGTTCGTGTGTGTGTGTGTGTGTGTGTGTGTGTGGTGTGTTTGTCTGTATGAGAACAGCATAGCTCAAAAACGAAAACTCGTAGAAAGTTCAAACTTGATATTACGTTTAGGTATCACCATGGGATCTGACGGTGCGTTATGTGTCAATATTCCTCAACCGGAAGTAATCTTTACTTGTTTTTTTTTACATTTTTGCAATTTTCTCAAAAATGGCTCCGACGATTTTCTTTAAACATGTATATCAACTACACATACAAAGAGCTACAACTTTTATTTGAAACATTTCTCTGGGAAAATTCATTTGAGGGCACTTGTAGGGGAGGGGTGGGGTTAGGTTTTCATTAAAGTGCTATTTCAGTTTATTAAACAGTTCTGTCATCTAAAAATAATGTTAATTAGAATTAAATATGTTGTTGAAATTCCGAGTTTGAAAAAAATCAGATAACCGGAAGTGCGTTTGTTTTGACACTTTACAAAATGATTTTTTCACTTTTTCGCGATTTTCTCCAAAATGGCTCCGACGATTTTGTTGAAACTTCGTATGTAAAATAAAAATGCAAAGATCTACGTCTTTTATTTAAAACATTTCTCTGGAAAAATTCATGTAAAGACAGTTTTAAGGGAGATGTGGGGTTGCAGCTTCCTCTAAAGTGGTATCATAGTTGATTATACAATTCTATCATCCAAACAATAATAATTAGAAATAAATAGATGGCCAAAATTCCAAGTTTTAAGAAAATTGATAAGCCGGAAGTGCGCTTATACTGAACAGCTTTTTCAGTTTTCGACGAATTACGTTATATTTGGTCCACAAACTATTACATTTGTCAATTATAATTTTGAGAACAAGAGTAAGAGAAAGTTGTGTGAGTGTTTCACACCAGATTTTTTGTTGATTCTGGGATACAATCCATAGCAAGAAGTGGGGTATACAATTGTACAGTAATTACAATAAAAATATAAACTAACAAAAACAATAAATAAACATAAAAAAATAGAAATAGTATAAAATAAATACAAGTAGAAAATACATAATATAAGATAAACAAACAGAAAACACATCTTCTACATTGTACAATGTATGCGTCTATATATTATATGTGTGCATATAAAGAAAGAGAAATTAAAAAAAAAAAAAAAATATTGGTGTCAAAAAAATTAAATGAAATCTTTACAAATTATATGGTGTAAAAATAATGTACAAAATTTATTGAGAGAGGAACCTTTCTTAATGAGACACCTTTAATAAAAAAAATAAATATATATTATTTATCTTATGAATATCGAGATTTGATAAAGGACATTCGAAATTTAACAGCTATTTTTATTACTTAGAATATATTTATTTAAATAAAGTTTTCTATAAGTTAGGAAAGACGGGGCAGTCAACAAAATAGTGAATTAAGTTATCAGGTCTTGGATAAATCACCAAACATGTGCGATACAAATCTTGTCCTAAATTGGATTTTGTCTCCTTTAATAATAATTCTTGCCACTTTATCACATACAAGTCTTAAATTGTGACATCAATTTAATTTTAACAAAGTGGTCATTGCAGATAATCCTTCACTTATCCCAATATTACTAATATTTCGAAAATATGAATTATATCTAGCATTTATTAATAGTTCAATATCTTTACTCATACAATGATTTTTCATAGTATTCAACTAAGCTATTAATGTTACTTTGATACGATTTCAGAATATTCATGCGCACAATTAAACGGTACATTCTTGAGGTCTATGATTTGTACTATGTATAGCATAGTTTGAGAAGTTGATTGTCAAGACATATTTAGGGACCTTATACTACCACCCTAACATTCTTTTGAAAATTTTGCCGATCATATGAGTGCGTCCCGCTTCTATCCTAACAAAAACAATCAGAAGTAACTATTGAAAGATCTAAGAGATACTTAAAAAAATTTTAACTGACCTCTTTCAAGTATTCTTTGGCAGCGGCCAACCATTTCACTCCTTGGCTACGCCCATGATTTCGTAAAGATATCCTTTTTAAAAGATTATCGAGTCTGCCATTTTTTTTTTTTTATGCAGTTAAAATATAAAATCAATTCATTATAAAAAAAAAAGAAATGTATTGAAACTGATTTTATTATTCCCATATTATAATTAAGATACAAGTTATATTTTAATTGAAAATAGAACGACTATGTTTACAAGTTAACCAATATAGTAATAAAAAAATGTTGCAAACGAAACTAAATAAATATAATTGGTAATAAATTATAATTCTTAGTAAATTTATAACAGCCATATTTCCTTTTATTTCCAGAAGTCTATTAAGTGTACTGCTGGTGAAGTTTTTTGTTGTCGGCATGTTTAAGAAAGAAAAACTTTGTTAGGAGATATATGAAGTTGTTTGTGAAGATCGAAATGATGCCCGGTGAGATAAAATAGGATGGGAATAATCTACAGTAGAGAAGAACGAACACAATCTAACTCAGATATATTGGGAGAGAAAGAGGAAATGAGTGGAAGAGAATGAGTGGAAAGTAAATGAAAGAGAAGAAACCGATCAAGTCGTCAACTGTTTTTCTCGTGATGGTGTTGCCCATATAATCCGGAGGACTATGTATTTGAAACCCCCCTCTCAGCACAGATTACCCATACCCACCCTGTCTCTCTTTCACTCCCTTACAGCTTCTTCATGATTTACAAGACTTCTCTCATCTCACAAAACTTTGTTGTATATAAAAAAAAAACTTTTTAATTTCTTTCAGTTGCCGTAAATTTGTTTTCAAGGACCTTCAACAAATATTTATCTTTATCCAATGAAATAACTGTTGTATTGACTGTTTATTTAATTATTTATTTCTTATCTATAGATTTCTAATCAATTTATATCAACAAGCTCAGTTATTAAAACTTCTACATCGTTTATTTTGATGAAATTCTCATTCATTAAGAAAAAAAAAAGTAAAAAATCAGGTGTGAAATAATCATACCAATTTCCCTTATTACAATTTACATGGTTACCATGGTTTCAAATTTCCATCAAACTTATCACTTTTACTAGATATGCTTAGTGGTTTTCATTATATTATTGGTGAAAGAACCTAAACTTTATAAAAAAAAAAAAAAAATGACATTTTGTAGGAAAGCGTTATCTCCCCCAAACTTAATTGGAACTCTGTTAAATCAATGTTTTTTTCTGCCCCCCCCCCCAAAGTTTCAAAACAAAATTATAAATTACAAAATTGGTTAATTGTTTTTATTATTAATTTGAAAAATTTAAATATAAAATTCCCTCTCTTTTTCAGTTTTCTTACAAATTTTAAATTTTTGAAAAATGAATGCATTATAATTATATATATCGTTGTGTGTGCTGCTCTGTTCGAGCGCGAAAAAACTTTTAAAATTAATTTAAAATGGGTTTAATGGATTAAAACCCATTGGTTGGTCATGCGATGAATATACCTATGTTTATTCTCCTGTCTCAAAAACTTTACAAAAGTGATCTCTCCTACAAGAGACCCCAATGAACATCTAGACTGTCAACAATCCACCGAGCTAATATATATATAGAACAATGTTGTAAAGCTGTTGCAAAAACTTGGCATATAGGTAAAGCTAGAGAGATGACGCATATTCAAAGTTATGCCCTGTATCAAAATATAGGAGATATCTTAAAGAGGATAATGATTATAAAACATACAATGTCAACTACTATTATCTGCAAAAAAAAAATGTTATTTTTCAAAATAAAGACGTTCTACTACTATTGCAGGATAGATGACGCACCATAAATAGGAGACCTCTCCTTTGTGAAGTTAACATGGCTGTTCTACATAAAACTTGGTAAACATTATGTCTACGAGTTCAACTTTAACGACAGCTGGAAATCTTTCATTTCAATTGCAATTAATATAGTATATAAAAAAATAAAAAAAGTAAAATTTACTAAGCGTTATGAAAATTCACGTTATGAAAACACACGCTGCGAGAAAGCGAATATGTTCGCTTCTGATCTCTCTACTCCTCGACTAACTTCCATGACGCCACGTGGTGGCAAACAAGAGAAGTAAAGTCTGCGTCTTCTGTCCTACCGCGTCATATCTCTCCTAGCTTTACCCCAAGTGTTAAAAAAAAAAAAAAATGCCTACATCAGGCTTGGGACCAAAAAGGGAAGAGAGGCGCCGCCTAAATTCCCCTCCTTATTCCCCAAGATTCCCAAATGACATGGTACTTAGACTAGAAGAACATCTTTGGAACAAATTACCTCTTCCAGTCTTCTAGAACATTTTAGTACCGATTTGGAGATGCAGACATAAGAATCTAGTGCCTTCAAGACAGCCTGACTATCCCTGCAGATCAGTGTTGTGCCTACCCGGTCTTCCGAAATACGGCAAAAGATAGGGTGAACCTCAGAAGTAATACCTAGAGGAGAGTAGAATTGCGGGAATTTTTATATAAAAATCTTCATATTACATTTGGATTTTAACATATTTCGTGCAGAATGCATCAGTGGAATGGTGCAGACATTATGGAATTATTTTTTTTGTTTGTTTGTCGCGATTTTCGCAAAAACAGCTACAACAATGTTTTTTAAACTTCGTATACTAGCTACATACATAAAGAACAATGTATTTTTGTGTTGAGGCAGGTGTTGGTGTAGTGGTTATGAGCATCGACTTGTAATTGGGAGATCCCCAGTTCGAGCCCCGCGGGTAACTGCAAAGTCTTATATTTGTTTAAAAAATGTTATTAGTAAAGTAGGTGCTTCCGCCCCCGTCCACAACACCTAATTTGGTAGTTGGACGTTAAGCCCGCCTGAAAAAATAGGCATTACTTTCCTTTTATCTTTTACATAAATAACTAACACTTTTATTTCAAAATTTTTAAATTATCCTTTTTTTTTTGAGGTTTTAAGGGAACAGCGGTGTTTAGTTTTCCTCTAAAGTACCACTACAGCATAATATGTGGTACTGCCACCTAACATTAATAGTATTACTAGAATTCTAGATTTGAAGGAAATTCGATTAACCGTAGGGGTGACTTTGTAAAGTTGCTTCCTGAGGGTTGTTTTTTTGGGAATTTCCTCAAAATTAACTATAACGATTTGCTTTCAAATTGAAATACTGACAGGCACAGATAGATGTAAATCTGTCTTTTTTTATTTGAAACATTTTTCATAAAAATTTGATTTTGGGCTTTCGAGTTTTCTGAGGAAAGCATCAGGATGCGTTTGTCAGTTTGTTATCACACAGATTTGCACAGAGCAAATTCAGTGTACACAATCAGTGTACGCATGCTGAAGATGGGCGACCGCCCGAAACCGGTCGGTCGATGACCACAAAATTAAGCAAGCTATCACGGAAAATATCTCTGATGCTTTCTAGCTCTGCGCAACTAACTACCACAACAATTGCTGTGATAAGCATTGTCTTCAAGACTATTGTATTATATTAATCATATTCTATATTGCTATTAGATTAGATTAGATTCCAAGGGGAGGGAGGTGGCTAATCAGCCTATGCCACCGCGACTCCTATGGGTTTATTATGACGCCCAGTATATAGAGCTCCATTCCCAGTCCTATCCTCCCAATTACACTATGGAATCTGGAGAGGAACCCCTGGGTATTACAAGGAACATCAGAGACATTTTCCATGTTTCGGGCGTTCGCCCATCATCAGGATGTATTTGTCAGACAGTGTGAAAACACAGACTTGCACAGAGCTAATTCAGTTTATACACTATCTAAACTGTGTACAAGCAGAATATATATAAGCTGAGTGAATAAACCTGAATTTGCTCTGTGCAAGTCTGTGTTATCACACTGACTGTCAAACGGCATCCTGAAGATGGGCGAACGCCTGAAACCGGTCGATGACCACAAAATGAGGCAGGCTATCACGGAAAATGTCTCTGATGCTTTCCAGCTCTGAGGAACCAACCACCACAACAAATACAAGGAGTCCTCACTATTTAGTGCACACTCTGCTTTATAAAAAGTCTCGAGAGAGAGAGACCCCTTTGGTGAAACTTACCGCGCTGTGTGCAGGAGAACAAACATATTAAGTTTATTTTTGTTAGGCCAACTTTAAAGTGTTTCAAAGTGAGAAGAAAAAATTTATCAGTTTTAGAATAATTATAGTTATTAATATGAAAACAAGAATTAGTTGGCTTCTGGACCAATTCAAGGTAAAAAACAAAAACCAAAAAAGTAATTTTTGTAATTGGTTTTTAATAATTTAGAAGTTCGTCGTTTCGACAAACTTTGTTTGCCTTCTTCAGGAACAATACAAAAATATAGAGAAAAAATTATAACATAAAACACATACAAAAAACAAAATACATGGGTGCGATTACAGTAGGACTGCTAAGTCTGTAAGTTTGTATGTGTTTTATGTTATAATTTTTTTCTCTTTATTTTTGTATTGTTCCTGAAGACGGCAAACAAAGTTTGTCGAAACGTCGAACTTGTAAATTATTAAAAAAACAATTACAAAAATTACTTTTTTGATTTTTGTTTTTACTTTTTTACCTTGAATTGGTCCAGAAGCCAACTAATTCTTGTTTTCACATTACAACTAACGGCCAACAAAGAAAAATCTTCTGATAATCATATAATTATTAACTGCTATTACAGAAAGTCTTATGGAGTGTAATTTTTTCTAAGTTTTTTCAACAGTTTTCCAAATAAATTTTAAAATTTATATATCTAAAATTTTCTTTAATCAAACTAAATTTATTTATTATCCATTTTCCTTGTTTTCAAATTTAGAAAAACAACTTTTCAATATATATATAAATATTAGTTGTTAAATGTAACATAAATTAATCTAAATAAATATTTTTTTAAAATTTTATTTAAGATTGTTAACACCTGATTGTAAGTGATATTACAACTATTGTCAGCAGTTTTCCGGGGGGGGTGGTGGCAGAAGTTTTCCAGGGATTTGCTGTATCGAACCATGTTTCCACCTCTACTCTCTTTTGGCCTCCTTTGTCACGTGACTCTTCTATTGATCGTCCGCCATTTTAGTACTGGATAGTCCGGTCCATGTTGTTTGACCTTTTACGTATAAGAAAATTTAGATTTTTCAAGACACTATAATTGGTTTTTTTAGTTTAATGTAAATATATATATATTTTTTAATTGTTGATTTGATTTTAATAATAATAGTATAATAATAATAAAATAAAAAAATATGGAGAATTTTTAGTTCTCAAGAAATTTAAAAGATATAAAATTATTTGAATTCTTTAAATCTTATATCCTCCATTATATTCTAGATGAAATTTTAAATTCTACAGCAAATTTCTGTGAAAATGAAAAATCTAGCTTTCGAATTAATAATAATGAAAATAAACTAAGCTAAAAGAAAATCTATATCCGGTTCTAATCGAATAACTAAGACATTATTTAATAATAATAATAATAATAATAATAATAATAATTAGTATTTAGTTTATTTATAAATTAATGAGAAATAAATTTCATTATTTTTAGAGAACTGTGGTTCCCTATATAATTTTTCTCTGAACAAACAATTAATGAACCAAATTCAAAATAAATAAATAAATAAATAAATAAATAAAGTAAAAAAAAAATTCAAATTCAAAATAGAATTAAAATTTAAAAAAAAAAAAAGTAATAACTTTTTATTACCTTCTTATCTTACTTTTTGGGGGGGGATGTACTCAAGACATTAGGCATCTGTGTTGGAAACGTTTGTCTCCTAACTTGGGCTATTTATTGCTGCTCCTGGTGGTTTTATTCCAAACTAAAAAATGTTCCTGTAAATTTAGACTAAAAAACAAAAAAAAAATAATAATTTAATTGAATTGTAATTTTTGTTTTTTCATTGATAAACTATAAATAAACATTAATAGATTTTACTGAATGGTTTTTCTTTTTTCCCGGTTTTGCTTGATTTTCTCGAAAATGGTTCCCCAACTATTTATTTTAAAAATTCGTATACTACCTACAGACATACACACACATAAATACCTATCACTTTTTAATTTGAAACATTTACCCCGGGAAAATTAATTTTTTTTTTTTGAGGTTTCTGGGGCACAACAACAGTTTTCCTCTAAAATACCATTTCAGTATAATATATGGTTTTATCATCTACATTTTTTTTAATATTGAATACATCGTGAAATGAATCTTTTCAGATCTCTTAATGATGTTTGCGAATAATCGGTGTGTGTGTGTGCAAGTTTGTGGAATCTGAAAAATGAAGCTTAAACTCAGTATTCCGTTTAGGTACATACAATCATCGCTTGTGATAGACAAAAAGGGTTTTTAGTCAAAATCCATTAACAGGAAGTGCGATCTTATTTTCGTTTGTTCATTTTTTTTTAAGTTTTTCACTTTTTACTTTCTCTTACTCTAGTAAGAGGAAGTATTGTAATCATGTCAAATTTTCGATATCGAGTTTTCACCGGAAATATCCGTTTTAAGTTCTCCTGAGTCCAAAAAAGTTGTTTTTAGCAAATGGTCTGTGTGTATGCTCAAATGCTCAAATACGAAAAACCGTAAAAATTTGAAACTTGATATTACGTTTAGATACCACCATGGGATCTGACGATGCGTTATCTGTCAAAATTCCTCAACTGGAAGTACCACTGTACTAGTTTTTTTTAAATATTTTTTTGCGACTTTCTCAAAAATGGCTCCGACGATTTTCTTGAAATTTCTAATATAAACTAAACATACAAAGATCTACATCTTTTATTTAAAACATTTCTTTGGGGAAATTCATTTATGGGCACTTTTAGGGGAGGGTTGGTGTTACAGCTTCCACTTAGAGTGGCGTATTATAGTTGTGATTATAGCCTCCTATCATCCAAAGGAAAAATTATTAAATTAGAAATAAATAGATGGCCTAAATTCTGAGTTTCAAGAAAATTAGTAAACCGGAAGTGCGCTTTTAGTGAACAGTTTTTTTTTTTTTTTTTTGTTTTTCGGACAAATTTCTTTATTATTTAAGTATTATACAAACTATAAAATTTTCAATTATAATTTTGAGGAACAGAGTAAGAGAAAGTTGTTTTTGTGAGTGTTTCACACCAGATTTTTTTCCTCAAAAAAGGGCTTCAACTGTTTTTTTCTTTAAACAGAGTAAATTTTCTGTATATATAAATAGTACTTTTATCAATTTTATTTGAATATTTTACCCGGGGAAATTAATTTTAGGGTGGTATTTCTGGGGGGGGGGGGAATAGTAGCGTTATTGCTTTCCTCTACATTACCGTTGCAGTATAATGTATGATTCTATCACCCCTACCTCCTCTATACATTAGAAGCATTGATGGAATTTCAAATTTAAAGAAAAATCGATTTACCGGAAGTACATCATAGAGAGTAGCTGTTTTGAGTATTTTTCTCAAAAATTATTTATTATAACGATTTCCTTTAAACTGATCAAATATAAACCTATGATTTTTTTTTTTTTACATTTTTTCAAAAGAAAACAAAAAACGATTTTATTAGGCCGTCCTGCGGAATTTTTGACGTTGAATTTCAAATTTTAAATAGACAAGGTTCAATGTTTTGGCACTCTCATCTGGACTACATGATACCACTTTTACTATCTGCCTGAGTATGTTTTTTTAATTTAAGGCGCGTCGGTATCTATGGTCATTGGCGCCAGGAACTTTCTGTAATGGCATCCAGCAGAGAGAAGAGAGGTTCTCTCTGGTTAACAGAGACTACTACCTGACTTAGGCAGGCTAGAGTGGGAGAACCTGTGTATATAAGCCAGTGAGAATCTATCTAAGGGAATATCTATCAGATTCAACCATACATCGTATCGTGTCATATCTCTACTCCTACCTTTTATTCTATCAGTTTCATTATAAAGTCCAGTGCAGTTAGTGTAAACTTATAGCCTACATTATA
>JAAEAF010004734.1:0-92331 GCA_011037195.1 Triatoma infestans | reverse complement strand
AGAGAAACCATTCCTTTATCAGATCGTCGGCCTTCAATTCTACTCAATTTCCCTCAATTCTACCAAGTTCTTGGCAATTAACCAACATCGTCCGCAAAGTCCAGTTGATTTAGCCATAACCCATCAAATTTAATGCCTTTTCTTATCCAAATTTATTTTGCTAAAAATACTTCCTGCAAAATAAGTGTAAAGATTTGGGCGAACTGACATTTCCTTACCGTACTCCGTATGTGCTCCGTTCCTAGTTTTGATTTCCACTGAAACCCTTTCTAACGACAGTATAGACGTTGATTTCCTGTAAATTAACTCTACAAATTTTAGGATCCGTTAGTCAATGTTTTTTCCCAATAATACTTGGATTATGGGATCTTTTTTTAACTGAATCAAAGGCCTTCTGGAAGTAAATAAACAGAAGTTATAGAGGACATTTATAATCCTTAGATTTTCTCAACTATTTTATTGTAAAATTAGAGCGGAAGCCAGCCTGGCCCATTGAGAGATATTGATCTAGTTTAATGTTCAAGCTATTGAAGAGTATTTTCACGAATAGTTTGTAGGTAATTGACAGGACAGGACTGACTGGACCTCAGTTCAGAATTTTTCAGGTACCAGAAGCAATGTAGAATGCACCAAGAATAAATTTGGACATTTCAATCGAAATGCATTGAAAAACATGTTTCCACATCAACACGTACATTATTTAATCTTTAACAATGCATTTAGAGTTGACTAAGGATAATAAATATTTCATCACAACATAAATGTGCCTGATCAACTTACTGTTTACTTTAGAGGCCATGATATACTTGAATTTATTTTAGGGCATACCTATTAGATTATCATTTCAGCGTGAGTACACACTTTAATAATTAAATTAAATATTTCTTAATAAATGTTGAAGTAACTTACGATAAAATGAATTGACATAAAGGTTAAAAATTTGATTGTCAGTCCTCAATCGGACATTCCATTTTGATTCTTGTTTTTAGGAGTCCCTTTAAAAAAAACAGACTCGCCATAAGAATAGCCGAATCATTACCGCCTGTGACATGGGATAAACTTACAAATAGGTCTTTATACATCAGTGAATTATATAAATTGTGTTTTTAGTGCTATTTTTTTTAGCTAGAAAAACCCAGCTGGATGAATGATTTTTGGCGTGTTTAATTACCGCATTTTTTTTTTTTTTTAAATTTTTCTTTTGTTTTCTCACTTCAAACAAAGGAAAGTATTTTGGTAAGTATTTGTATATCACATGATAATTTGAACAAAATGTAGAACTTTATTGCTAGTTTTGCCTCTTTTAAGTCATGTCAAATTTGAATTTATTGCAATGTTTTATATAAGAAACAAGTATTTCTGATATTTAGTTCTATATATAAAGCAACATCACACAAATTATAATCTTTAATAAACATGAATAAAGATTCAATTATTTATTAAATATGCAAATTTATTCCATCCATTTTTTTTTTTTTTTTTCAACATGTCAATAAATATTTTTCAGAAATATTTCATTATTAATACAAATTTTAAATTTCAATACATAGACCATCTATTTCGTCAATAATCTGTGTGACCTTTAATAATTCCGGTTCATTTTAAACAAGAATACTTTTTCGAAAAATGTGACGTGTATCTTTTCACATACAATGATTAATTTTATAGTAACTTAATACTGAATGTTAAGGTAATTTTGAGGATATTAGATGATTTTTTTAAAAGCTATCAATTTCAGGCTGTTTGGGGAAAATAATGCTGAGATATTTTCCAATTTAGCCTGCTTTATTTTGTGGTTATCGACCAATTTCACGCAGCCTATTAACCGTCATCACTCAATATCTAATCTGTTCCGATACATCATTGCCTTTAAAGACCAAATATAATAAATAGTTTACCCTATCTATGTTCAAAGCTATACTCGCCTAAGTGACATATTACGTTAATCTCGTCTACGTCACTCCTCTAACATGGTATATTTTGTTTTTTCTTAATTTTCTTCACTGCGACTGAAACGAAGAAAAAGGCACCGAAAATAGGGGGAAAAGATGAGATAGCCTCTTAAATGAAGAAAAGTGTTTAGAAGAAGAGAATTGCTTGGAAAGAAGCAAATGGATATTGGATTCAAATACAAGAGACTTTGAAAAAATTGAAACATTGAAAAAATCCTTGGATCATTTGTTCATTTGTAACGAATGTATAAAAAAAAAATTACAGTAATGGACTGTAACTCAAATTAAGTACAACAATCTCGAAAATTTTTGTCCACCAGTTTATGAATCTTAATATGATTATTATTGGTCTTCCACATTTTTATTAATTTTTGTTAATTTAGTTTAATTTAATTTCAATTTATAAATAGATGATATCTAACTTCTTTGTGCACATAACCTTCTATTTATTGCCGTCGTATTAAATATTTGGAATTGTGTTTTCACAACGTTTACAAAATATATGTTTTGAGAACTCGTAATTCCGAAAAAAGTGTTTTTAGCGAATAATATGTGCGTGTGCGTGTATGAACAAAATATCCACATCTGACACGAAAGTTTCGGTCAAAATTCATCAACCGAGAGCGACTTTATTGAATGCGTTTTTCAAGTTATTCTTGGTAGTAGTAGTTTTTTTTTAATTCAACTTCTGCAGAAAAACTATTACTTTCGTGCATTATGTTCATTTTTTTTATTATTTTGTTTATTGTCTATAGAGAGAGACCAAGCTCTATGCTATCCAGGGCCCTTCTGTGCCCATATAGCTGCCCCAAAGATCGGCGCCTTCTTAGTGCATTGTCGGCTTCCGGAAATTGTTATTTTATTACTCACAACACTGTCCACCATTGAACAGTGAGCTGTAATAAGCTCCTAGAAAGAAAAAAAATCTAAGGGCAGCACCTGGACACGAACCCAGAACCTCCGTGTTGCTAGTCCAGCGCGCTACCACTGAGCTAATCCCTTCCTTTTGCATTATGTTGTCATTGTTAACATAATTACCATTCTTTAAAAAAAAAAACACAAATACAAAATCATCAAAAAATAAAAATAAAAAAAAATTATTACGGCAATGGAATATTAATTTATTTACGGTACTTCGGATCAAAATAATGCATTTAAGTTATTGCTCAAATAGGGATTCTTAAATCAAGTATTCTCGTAAAAATTTAGTCATGAAAAAAGGGTCACAAATGTAAAATTCTCATTTCAACTTTAATAGTAAATTTCGTTTTTTGTTGTTTATTGTCATAAAAGAGGAATTGTCTTTTGGTTTAGTTTTTCTTAATTTTAATTTTAACAATATCATGGAAGTAATTTAGAGGTTTTTTTTTGGCTTGTTCACCTTATTTTTTTTTTACTCACCTCACGTGATCCTATTTAATGGCCTTTTCTTTAATGGATTTTTATTTATAGTTTAGCTTTTATTTTCAATGACAATATTTTAATTAAATAGATAACTATTAATAAATATAATTAATAACAATAACAACTTTTACAATGTATATTTAAGCAATCTCATCGTATTTAATTTAATTTTTTTTAATTTAACAGTTTACAACCTTCTATTGTAATTGATGAAAAGATATATATCATTGTTTCAATCGATCATTGACAATGCCAGGCTGGAGATTGAATGTTTAAACTCTTAACTATAGAGATATTAAACTGTCCGAAGAAGAAGAAGATGAAGAAGAAGAGAGTGTAGGTTGTTATAGTGACAGATGATGATGGTGGTGATAATAAAAACTAACTAAAGGTACACAACAGATCCCTATCCTAAACCCTTTTACTTAATTCTTACCAAGCAGATCATTATTTCGTTAGAATGAACACCCACTCAAGCCTCAGTTTTCATATGGTTAAATATGTGATGTTGTGTTTTTTTTTTTTTTTTTTTTTTATAGAAAAACCGGTTCATTACACATCACACTCACACTCACTCTATCTTTCATGCATGCACTCTCTCTTACTATCTCTGTGTAGCTGCTCTATACAACCATTCTGAGTTGTCCCACCAGTGTTTTTCGCTAACTACATGTGGGTCGGGTTGCTTAACTTATACCATTGTGAACTTCCTTACCTTGCTCCTTATCTTTGACATAAAGAATAAGTGCCTTTTTTTTTGTATATATAAAATTTATAGTGGGGCTCAGTTTGATCCAAGTCAAGTCTTACTTGTTTAGTGCTTTATTTTATTAAAAAAAAAATGTTATTATATTAAACATTCTAATATTGTCATACTCTTTTATAGAGACAAATTTTAGTAAGGTGATATTATTTCCAGGTTTAGGTTTTATTTTTTAATTTTCAAAAGTTTCCCAAATCTCAAACTACTTTTTTAAAAATAAAAAAGCATTTTTAGATATAATGTTTTTCCTTAATATTTTATCTAAATAATGCTGGGTTTAAATTTAATTTTTTTTTAATATCCTGCTGTGAAGAATATTGAATAATAGCTGCTCAACAGAATTCATAGGCTAACTAAATTTTACCAAATCAATAAGATTAATTGCCTTCTCATATTTAGTATAACAGGAAAGGTCAAATTTATATAAAATGCCTTTCAGTATATATATATATATATATATAAATTTTACTCCTCATTAATTACAGATCTTGCTCGAACTGGCCTCCACCATTAGAATGCATTTCTTTGGTCGTAAGGTACAATTGGCAGGAAAGAGCATGTCTATGCATCTCTAAGGGTGGAGGCCAATTCGAGCAAGATCTGTAATTAATGAGATGTAAAATTTATAATAAAATAGTACTTTTCTTCTTATTCAATCAAAAAACCGTTATATTATCATTTTGAAATTTCTTATAAGAATCATGTTTTCATTTATTACTTGTAAAATATCGCTCACAGTAAAAACCCCGTTCAAGTAAATTTTTCTTACAAAAAAAATAGAGGAATCCATTTCTTAAATAAAAAAAACCACACCTCCACATTTGAAAAAATGAAGTTGATGCCTGTATCTCGCTTCTGGAAGCACCAAAACAAATTTTGCAAATTAAATTTGGATTTCTAACAAAAAATCTATGGGGGGACACGTATTTTTTAGTTTTTTTTCTAGCTATCTTAGTTTCCGATAAAAAGTCGTTATCCATATACCATGGGACACCCTGTATGTGTGTGTGTGTATGTGTGAAAGTCAGTTTCTAAAAGGAAGAAAAGTTGCCTGAAAGTCAATGTGGATCAATTCGTCAAACAAAAATGCTACTTTACTGAATCATCATTTTTTGGATTTTTACATGAACTTTCTTGAAAAATGGCTCTATTGATTTCCTTTAAATCTGTACTGCATTGTAATCCTGCAACATTTTTTTTTTTTTAAATATTTCACCAGGGAAATGGATTTTGGGCAATTTTGAGGGAAGCTATAAAGTTAATCTTAACAAAAATAATTTCTAATTTGTAATTTGCTTCTTTTTGTGATCATCGACCGGTTTCGGGAGTTCGCCCAACATCAGGATGTTTTTGTTAAACATAGACTTGCATAGAGCAAATATAGTTGATACACTCAACTGTATTTGCTCTGTGCAAGTCTATTTTATTACACTACTTAACGAAAACATCCTGATGTTGGGCGAACGCTCGAAACCGGTCGATGACCACCAAAAAGGAGCAGGCTATAATGAAAAATGCCTCTCTAAACCTTTATAAATATTAAGGATTTATAAAATTTCATAGCCAAAATTCCGAATTTGAAGAATATCAAAGTGAAATGCATTTTTTTTTGCAAGTATATCAGTTTTCCACGAGTTTTTCAATAGACCAATAAGAATTTTCTTTAATCTTTGGCATGCAAAATACACATATTACAGGTCTGTTATATTTTTAAAATATATTTTTCTAGAAAATTTGTTTGATAGAGTATCTGTAACAGCTGCGACTTTAGGTTTAATTCGAAATTGACAGTAAATGTACGGTTCCAACACCTCAATAATATTACGAGTAACTAAACATTTTAAAGAATCGCATTAAAAGGAAGTCATGAGACTGTTTAATGTCACTTTTGTTTTGAAACTGGAAAAACGAAAGATAATAATGATTATTCAGGAAAATCTGACTTCTGGTTAATTGATTTTCTTCATTTTTTCGAATTTATAATCCTTTATATTATGATAAAGTTGATTGAACTATCTTAAATTAAAATGTACAATATTTTAGCATTTATCATCGCAAGTTTCAATCGCAATTTCATCGTAAGTAAAGTATGGTATTATTCTAAGAATAATAACTTTTATTTAGAGACTGATAAGAGCATTTTGGAACAAAAGTTATTTTCGGGATTGAGCTTCCACCAGAAATATGTGTTGGTTTGTATAAATTGGTTTTGTGAGTTCAAAAAGGGACATCGAAGAAAGTTCAAACTTGATATTTTGAAAGGCAGTTGCATCGTACCAGATTTTCGAAATTGAGTTTTCACTGGAAATTCCTGTTTTGGGATACCCTGAATAAAAAAAAAATCTGGTGCGAAACACTCACACAACTTTCTCATACTCCTGTTTTCAAAATTATGATTGACAAATGGTATAATCTGTATACCAAATATAACGAAATTCGTCAAAAACTGACAAAACTTTTCAGTAAATGCGCACTTCCGGTTTACTAATTTTCTTAAAACTTGGCATTTTGGTCATCTATTTATTTTAATTAATTTTGTTTGGATAATAGAATTGTATAATCAACTATTACACCATTAGAGGAAGCTGTAACCCCCACCCCTTCCCCAGAAGTGCCCTTAAACGAATTTTCCCGGAGAAATGTTTAAAATGAAAGTTGTAGCTCTTTGTATGTGTAGTTGATATACCAAGTTTAAAAACTCTTCGGACCATTTTTGAGAATCGCAAAACGGTAAAAAGAAAAAACTAGTAACGTGGTACTTCCGTTTGAGGAATTTTGACAGATACGCACCCGGCATATCACATGGTGATACCTAAACGTACTAATCAAGTTTCAACTTTCTACGGTTTTTCGTTTTTGAGCTATGCTGTTCACATACACACACACACACACAGACCATTTGCTAAAAACCACTTTTTTGGGCTCAATGGACCTCAAAACGGATATTTCCGGTGAAAGCTCGATATCGAAAATTTGACACGATTACAATACTTCCTCTTACTAGGAATAAGAGAAAGTAAAAATGTTTTAAGTGAACGGTCTGAATGTGTATGGTTTTAGTGTGTGTGTAAACTGAATATCTCAATAACGAAAAATAAATCGCAATAAGCTCAAACGTATATCGTTTAAGTACTACCAAAAGATTTCGGGCAAAATCCAGCAACCGAAAGTACGACTTTACTGACAAGTTTTTCGTGATTTGTTTATTAAAAACGGCTCCAATGATTTTATTTAAATTTCATAATATATTATCCAAATATGATCGCAAGGGGTATCTGTTGCATGCAGTTTTCTTGGGGAGTAGTGATCCCACGGGTTACCACAGCTCAGTCAGTACACAATGATTTCGTCAGAATAGTACACAATACACTTAAACTACATAGACTAGGCTTTACAAAAAAGGGCAAACACTGTACACAAACTAGCGTCTCCGTCCCTAGTTAACTGGCGCAAGCCAAGGGAGAGGAAGGTATGCACTATGGTAGCTAGCTGGACTAGCAACGCGGAGGTCCCAGGTTCGAATCCAGCATGCTACCCTTAGATTTTTTCTTCCTAGGAGCCACCCTATGTCCTCACGCGTTGGTCTAGTGGCTAGCGCATTCGCCTTTCGTGCGAGAATTCAGGGTTCGATTCCCGTGAGGGCAAAGTCGGTGTTGACCCAGCATCGTGATAAAAAGTGGGAAGCTACAATGAGTAGCGCGCTAGGTAGCGAAGGCCGGAACTAAACGGCGTGGGAACTGCGGCGTGCTTACCACACGCCTCCCATTCAAATCGCCGTCTGGCATGCCTTGGTCCTTCATGGACTGTTGCGCCATAGGGGTTTTTAGGACCCACCCTATAACTCACTGTCCGTGATGGGCAGTGATGTTTGTAGCTAGAGAAAACTGCTCGGTTACCGGCAGTGCTCTGAGGAGGCTCCGTGGGGCACAATAGATCTTTCAGGTCGTAGTGCAATATTCATCTACGACAATCTACTATCCAAATACATAAATACCTATCATTTTTACTTATTTGTAACATTTTCCCCAGAAATGTATTTTTTGGGGGTTCTGGGGAAACGTTAGAGTTATGCTTTCTTCTAAAGTACCACTTCAGTATAATGTATAGTTTTACCATCTACATATTAGAAGCATTATAGAATTCCAAATTTGAAGAAAATCAGATAACCAGAAGTGCGATTTTACAGATTAGAATTTTGAGCTTTAGTTTTTTAATTTTCTCAAAAACAATTATAACGATTTTCTTTTATTTTTAACAATTTTCTAAATAAATTGATTTTTAGTGTTGTATTGGGTCTATCAGTTAATTTAAATTTAAATTTGCACAAGCTTTCTTGATTATTAAATAGACCGCTTCAGATAAGATCGCTCACGTAAACAAGTAAAGTCACCATTATTATTTTAAAGAAAATTTCTTGATTAAATTTTTGCTATTAATTAAAGTAAGTGAAAAAGTCGCGTGATTGTTTCGCATAAAATTTTTCAAAAATGTAGACCGGTTTTAAAAAAAGATGAAAATGTAACTGGGGAAAGTAATTAAAAGTATTTAAAATAAGACTTAAAATAAGGGAAATCAGAAAATTACTTTTTTTAGAAAAGTGCAAGTTGCGGAACATTTATAAAATACGATTTCTGTGGGATGAAAATGAACTAATATTAAGCAAAAGTGACTCATTTGTTATAAAGTTGTAAAGATATATGAGCGTGTTATACCACCAACGTGTCAATTCTGCACACCTCCTACTCTAGTAAATACTGAAACTCTTCTAGAACGGACAGATGTTCGGGGATTGGAGGGGGGGAGGACAGACCGCCTTCGAAAGCAAACCGGTTTGGCAAAGGTTAGCCGCGAACCTTGATACACATACGTATAGTCGAGCCCACTGGTCATCTAGACCGGTCTTGGACCTTTCCCCCAGTTTAGTTACTACCAAAAAATTAATAAATAAAAAAAAAAGAAGTAAAAACCTGAATCACCTTGAACTTTGGACCGGGAATCTTCTTTGGCGCCCATCCCGATGACATAACACTTTTTTTTAACAAATAAAAAATAAAAAATAAAAAATGAGATTAATATAACTGTGATATTATCCTGGTAGACTGTTTGGTATTTTCTCAAACTTAAGCTAATAATAGTCACCTGATCCTTTGTTGTTTTTTTTTTTGGCAAAGATTACTTAAAAAATGTTTTTTTTCACTCTTAATTTCTTTGTTACTTCATGTTTGAAATTATGTAATCATTATTTAAATAGGTCAGAACATAAATTTTTAAGTGTTTTTATTAAAGCAATTTATAATTACTTCTAATACTTTCGAGAGGAAGTATTCCAATCTTGTGAAGTTTTCGATATCGATTTTTCACCGGAAATACATCTTTCGAGATCCTTTGAGTCAGAAAAAGTGTTTTTTTTTTTTTAGAAATTGAACTCTGTATTTGTGAGTGTGTGGTAGGCATAACTCAAAAATCGGAAATTCGTACAAAGTTCATACCTGATATTTAGTTTACGTCCTAGCAACGGACCTGACAATAAGGTTTTGGACATAATTAGTCAACCGGAATAACATTTTCTTGAATGAATATTACAGTTTTTTGCGTTTTTTTTCGAAAACGGTTGCAATGATTTTCTTTAAGCTTCAAATATTATAATTACACTTAAAAAAAAGTCACAATTTTTATTTGAAACATTTCTCAGGGAAAATTAATATAAGGGAACTTTTTTGGTGAGGAGGTGAGGTTATGTGTTCCTCTAAAGGCTATTTTAGTTTATTACCCAATTCTATCATTTAAATAATAACAATTAAAATTAAATATGTTAAAATATCGGTTGGCTGGTTTTCATTGAACAGTTTTTTTACTTTCTACAAATTCATTATACTAACCATACACACAGAGACCTATTATTATTTTTGTTTGAATTAGATCTCCAAGCGAATTCATTTAAGAGAGGTTTTGGGAGAGGAGTAAGGTTTATGCTTTTCTCAGTAAAAAATCTGATGTAAAACACTCACCAAACTTTCTCTTCCTCTAGTTTTCAAAATTGTAATTAAAAAATTTTATATCTAGTATACTAAATTTAATGAAATTCGTCGGTATAATTTTTTTTTTTTTAATTTAGGGCGCGTCAACATCTATGTCATTGGCGCCCGGAGCCTTCTCAGTGCATGCCGGCCTCGTTACAGACTACACTGTCCATCGCAGGAAGAAAAAATCTAAGACTAGCACAGCTGGACTCGAACCCCGGGTCCCCGCGTGGGAGTCCACTACGCTAATCACTTAGCTATTCCCTTCCCTATCGGTGTTATTATGGAGAAAATCGCGAATACTGAAAAACTATTCAATAAAAGCGCAGTTCCTGTTTACTATTTTTCTTGAAACTCGAAATTTTGGCAATTTTTTTATTTCCAACAAATTTTGTCTAGATGATAGAATTGTATAATCAACTACTTTAGAGGCAAAATAACCCTACCCCTTCCCCAAAAGCCCCCTTAAATGAGTTTACTAGGAGATGATGTTTCAAATAAAAGTTGTAGATAGATGCTTTAAACAAAATTGTTTGAGCTGTTTTAGGAAAATAACAGAAAACTGAAAAACACTTTCAGTAAAAACGCACTTCCGGTCAACTGATTTTCTTCCAACTCGAAATTTCAACAACATATTAAATTGCAATTAATATTATTTAGATGATACGATTGTGTAAAACACTGAAATAACACTTTGGAGGAAAAACTAACCTCACCCCTCCTCCAAAAGCGCTCATAAATGCATGTTTGCATAAAAAAATTGAAAAACCACCATTCAGTAAAGTGGTACTTCCAGTTGAGGAATTTTGACAGATAACCTACTGTCGGATCACATGACGGATATCCAAACGGAATATCAACTTTGAACTTTCTGCGATTTTTCTTTTTTTAGCCGTTCATACATACATACATACATACACATCGTACATACATACATACACATCGTACATACATACATACACATCGTACATACATACATCACATCGTACATACATACATACACATCGTACATACATACATACATACATACACATCGTACATACATACATACACATCGTACATACATACATCACATCGTACATACATACATACACATCGTACATACATACATACATACACATCGTACCTACATACACACCTAAGACACACACACCATTTTCTAAAAACCACTTACTTTTTTGGACTCAGGGGACCTCAAAACGGATATTTCCAGTGAAAACTCATTAGTGAAAATTTGTCATGATCGCACTACTTCCTCTTACTAGGAGTAAGAGAAGATTAGATTAGATTGGGGAGGGCCAAGTCATTCCACTGCGACCTACATTGAGAGGGTGGCAAAGAAAACAGACACCCCCTTCAGCTTTGCTCTCTTAATCAGGCCTAGCAAAGCTGAAAGTGGCTCCATCATGAAGCTCGTGGCTTCGGGATTACTAGTCCCCAGTTGAAGAAACCTTGTTCTTACCAGTCCGGCACACTCACAAAGGATGTGAGCGGGGGTTTCCTCCTCGGTCCTGCAGAAACGGCATAATGCGTTGTCTGCAAGTAATAAATGGTGCATATGCCTATTCAGCCTGCAATGCCCTGTTAGCCTTATATACCTTCGGCTATGGCTCAGTAGGTTCTTGGTAAATTTAGACAAATGTCTCTTAATAGTTTCGCCTGCATCTGCCCTGGCGTACTTTCCCACCATCGCAGACGCTGGTCTTCTATCCATTCCTTGACGGAAACGTGAATGAGGCTCCTGGGCAACCAACCTAAAGGTATCCTTCGAGCCCTCCTGCGCCAGGGCACCGCTCTTTCGTTACCAAGAAGGAAGTAAGAGAAAGTAAGAAGTTTTTTTTTTTTAAACAAGCAAAAAATTAGTTGGCTAGGGCCAAAGAAGGAACTTTTTATTTTTAAGAAAGTTTATTGAACGTTGCGGCATTTTTGGTGTCCTTCCTCAGGAACTACAAAACAAAACTTTGGAAACAAAGAAAATTGTATAATAAAGATTATACAATATTAAAAAGATATTATGATACCTATTAAGGAAGAATGGAAAGTTAAATGATGGAGGAGGTGATTGTGTAGTTGTGGAGTAAGGTATGCTTGCAAAGAAAACAGAGAAGGGAAATATTTACAAGTTGGGAAATATGAAGAGTGGTAGAAATGAAAAACAAATCAATTAGTAATTATAAGAGAAATAAATGAAAGTAAATAAACTAGAAAATGAGTGGAAAGTGTAGAAAGTTGTTATGTGTAATTTAGTGTTGGGGGAGGGGGGGCCTTTTTGAGGAAGCGGAAATGTTGTTGTAAGAAGAGGTAATAACGTCCTTGTTTTTTTTTTGTAGTTGATGGAGTTAGGGTTGAGGTTAATGTGGATGGATTCAGAAAAAAGTCGCTTCAGGTGGTTGGAATAGGTAGTTTTCTTTTTAAGTTTAGTTTTTCCTCATATGTATCTTGAAGACAACTAAACATATATCAAGAAGCTAGAGCAGAATTTATCTATTATAAATATGTAAATCCCAGCAAGAGATTGTTAGTTATATCATGCCTCTTATTCTGTTCAACAGAACGCTAACTGTTCAGCTGTTACAACTTTTAGAGGAAACAAGGAGAGTAATAATCAAATTTGTTAACATTTAATAAAACTAATTTCTTAATAATACTTCATTTTATGAATCAAAGGAAATGTTTCTAATATGAATCATTTAATTCTGCAAATTGATTTATGGTTCGCAAACAGGAATACAACTGGCAATATAAATAGAGATGTCGAATTTAAAAAAAACTGATGTGAAATCACACGGACTTTCTCTTGATGCAGTTATTATAATACTAATAGACAATTTCTATAAACTTTCGATGTTTTCTATTCGATTGTTTGGCTAACATACATTATGTAGGATAGTGGAGATTTATTTACCTTTTTGAAAGTATCTTCTGTTTTAATACTTAGCAAAGGTTTTTAACGATAGTTTAAATTTAAGTCAAAATCACAGCACCCCCTTATTTCCGGTAAAATTTTTCAAATAAAAAAAATGTTGTTTTCCAAAAAATGCCAAGAAATTCAAAAATCTATTCTTCTAGACATACTTTTGTTAACCCCCCTCCCTTTTTTTTGTTGTCATATCTAGTATTGTAGCAAAACTTTAAATGTAATTAAATAAAAAGCGGAAACATATTCTACTTAGTGTCACTTAAACTATTACCCATCACATGATGTTTCAGCAATATATATTAGAGTCTTTTGAAGAATGTTTACAAGTTGATGCCATATACACTGATTTCAGTAAAGCCTTTGTTAAATCAAGCCATGAAATATTGGTGTCCAAGCAAGCATCATATGGGTATTACAGGGTGGTTAATTCGTTGGTTCCAATCTTACTTAGTTAGGAGACAGTGAAAATTGGCTCAACATTATCTCACTCTATAGAAAATATATCAGGCGTGCCTCAAGGTTCACATCTTGGTCCATTCTTGTTTAATTTATATATTAACAATATAGGGGTAATTATTGATTCTTCATGTAAGCAAGCTCCTGTTGTATGTAAACGATTTAAAAATTTACAAAAAAATTAAAAAAAAACATAGAAGATACATTGCATTTACAGGATGCAATTACAAATTTATCTGATTGGTGTAAGTTTAATTAATCTGAGTGATTGTATGGTCCTAAATGTTGATAAATGTCAAGTTATATCTTTTACCAGAAGAAATACAATATGTCTTAATGGTATTGTACTAGAGAGGCCCAATTCAATACGCGATTTAAGTATAATTATAGCACCTGATTTATGGTTTGATATTCACATACACTATATATGTAATAAAACAAACAAAATGTTAGGATTTGTAATAAGAAATACTAGATTTTTCAAAAATGTCACACCTTTCATAATCTTCAATTTTTCAGTAGTAAGATTCATTCTAGAATTTAATTCCATTATATGGTCTCCCTACTTTAATACTGGCATCAATAGAATTGAAAAAGTACAACATAAATTTTTAAAAACACTAGGAGTTAGAGTGGGTTACGATTACAGCGACATATGATATCAGAACATTATGGATACCTTTAATATCCAATCTCTTGAGCAGAACAGAACTAATTCTGATATAATATTCTTGTATGAACTCATAAATAATTATATTGACAATCCCACAGCTCCTTAGTTACATAAATCTTAAAGTGCCAACTTTTAACTCCAGAAAATCCAAGATTTTTGAAATAGCATTTGCAAAAAAAAATTGAACCTCTACAATAGCACAATTAATCGCATTATGTGAAATTACAATAGATTTTCGGATGACTTTGACACCCTCTTGCTGTATATAAGACAATTCAAAAACATATTAAAAATTAGAAATCTAACAATTAACTAATCATTTTTTTTTTTAAAAAGTAAATATTGTTGTATATAAGTTATCAGTTTCCGCTCATAGTTTGATTGCGAATTTTTATACACTTCTCTACAACATATTCTTTTTATTATGTATACATTTGCTATTTATATTTCTGTTGATATTGATTTGCTTAATACTACTTTTTCAAGTCAGTATTTATGTATTTCTAGTCAATTAGTTGAAATGGAATATTAGAAATATTTTATATTATCATATATCTATTGTAATAATCAAATTATTTATTGTTGTTTACATTACATATGTTAACAGTAAAAATTTTTGTTGAGAACTGCTGCCCGTGTATATGTGAATAAATAAATACATAAACCATTCATAGAGTTGCGTACATTTAATATACTTAAAACAGTTCGCAAAGACGTGTCGTTTATGAGCGTCTCATAAACGAAAAGTTGCAGGAAACTGGTATTTTTATTCCGTTTTGCCACTGCCACTACACCTGACACGAAGATTTTGGTTAAAATCCATCATCCGAAGCTACGATTTTGCCTAATTGGTGTCTAAATTTTACGCGATTTTCACCAAAATGGCTCGAATGATTTTTTCTTTAAACCATTCTATACTATCTACATGATCTATAAAGGCGATCACTCTTATTGAATACTTTTTTGCAGGGTTACTGCAAGAGCCAACAACATCAGGCTTTCCTTAAACCATGTTTCATTCAAAATGGTTATATCAATACTCCTGTCTCGCAGAAGTACATTTAAATTGGCTCGACTAGTTTGGTATGATATAATATATATTTGTAGTAATTTCATTACATTTAGGAAATATTCCCTCATTGAAACAATTTAATCACACTCAAAATAGTCTTTCGGACTATACTTTCCAGGCACTGATTTTCCGCAATGGATTCTTTCGTGTCGGTGTTTCCATTCTTTTCACAATTTAACCTCACACCATTATTTTTGTTCTCTTTTTTGATAGTTGTTTTAATTTTTAGTCGAACGTTTTTCTTATGACAATGCTGCCTTTGAAGTCTTTTTCTTTTCTCCATCCTTTCTAGCGATCTAGAAGTCTCATCCAAATCCTCCCCCCCGGCTCACTGAGTTGATCCTCAAAATAAGAGCATCAATACTCATAGTGTGAAGGATAAGGGAATCTAAAGTGTGAAGGGTTTGCCTAATATCCTTTACGCGAATATTTTTTCCATCTTTTTTTCTTATTGAGGCGGTATCTGCTGTCGGCTCAGCAGGACATGAATCTAGCGTAGGTCCGCTATTAGAACTCTTAGTAATTTCTGAATAAGAGTCATACATCGAATTCTTTTTATCTATTTCATTTTCAACTTTATATTTTTGGCATACTGCATCCGTTGCCAGGTTATCACCTTGGCAGTGAATATCATTTTTTGACGTCACAACAATGTATTGATATTAGTGGTATGGAATTTTCACTACATCCAATTCTCTACCGATATCCTACTCGGCCGAAGGTCCTAAAGCTAATCTCCTCACCGCCCAAACAATCCGTCTTCAATGCATGGGTGTTTCCTCCTCCGTCTCACAAACTCTACAAAAGGGGAGTCTGATCTTTGCATTGGGAGCTAGATTGCCCATGACGGAGACAATTCAGACAGTCGCTTGTATAGCAAATAGTACTCTACAGCAACCTGGCACCATACATACATGGTGACATATCTCGGTTGGCTCTGGCCATCCAAGGTTAAAATACATGTCTCGATGTTTGGCGACATTTTTGCTCACTTAACATTTATGACCTTAACCTCGATTTGTAAGTTTTCAAAAAATTCTTTTTCAGTGATGGGCACTTCCGATGGGCCCTGATGACGTCTTTTGAAAAGAATTTTAAGTTTCGTTTTTTGAAGCAAAAATGCACTAGTAAATAGTTCGCTGCTTCGAGATTTTTAATTACTATTTTAATTCGATTTTTTTAACAGCTCTTATATCAAGGGCATCTTGTAAATAACTGTTATCGTTGACATATATCCATTTTCCAGAAATAACTCTATGGACCTGATATTTCCCTATATTACCATGGTGACCCCCTTACAAATCAGAAATAGGGGCCTTTATTATTTGGTTTGAACCTGTCTATACTTATGATCTATCATGTTTCCTTTGAAACCTTTTTCAACTTTGTCATTATTGTTATTGGTATTGTAGGCATTTTTCATCAATTTCAGTGATCGGATCACCCTTAGGAATGTTCTCTCCCGTACCAGTGACCTCTTGTTGCTTTTGCCCATATTTGAATTGAGATTCATGTGGACAGATTCAATATTTATTATTATTATTATTATTTTTAGAATTATTATTAAAAATATACTTATCTTTGCTCCGGTCTTCTATAACCGGCGGACCTCTATCGTGAGGCATACCATCGGTGCACTCGTTTATTTTCTTGATTGACTTTTATAAGCTGGTATTTCTTTTACTCGGTCAACGAAAACTAAGATAGTATTGGCCCACTAAAGTATTTATTTACTAATTTGAAAGTTTTACAATATTTCTTTAAAAAGCATTAACTTTGGAAAGAAAAGAAAAAAAAACAAAAAAAAAACAGCCACCCAATTCCAAGATGTTTTCCTAGAAATGGGTGTCAAAACATCTATTTTTGGGAAAAACTCAATTTCTGAAATTGTAACACGATTACACTATTTCCAATTACAGCAGTAAGTGAATTTAATTAGAAGAACGATACTAAGCTTAGGAAATTAATAAGGTAATCTCCACTATGCTTCCAATAGTTAGATTTGTAAAAAAAGAAAATAATTTTTATATATCAAAATAAAGGAGAATAGTCATTATCTAGAAAATTATTTTAAAAATAAATTAAGAATATTTTTTTAAACTGCCCCTTGCCAATTACCATTTACCGTCAATCATTTTACAAAATAGAAATTTAAAAATAATTAGAACAGAAAAATAAGCAATCTGAATGTGAGATATGTGACCACATTTTCTGCAAGGCAAACAAGAAAATTAAATCAATTTAGGCAACAGTATTAAAAGAAATATAATCTATACTATTAATTATATTATATTTGATGTCTTTTTAGTAACATCAATTATTTTAAGGATTATTATTTTTATTCGTAATATTATTTCTAGTTTTAAAGTATCTGTAAATTCCGTTATTTCTTTAAAATTATTGTTAATTCTTCGCATGTGGATTTGTCCATGGACAACCAAAAATATTTCACTTCCTTATTCTATTAGTAAATAATATAGTTACCATATAAGGAAGAATAGTCATTAGCATATAACGAATATGTCAGGCAATTATAATGTCAGGTATTTTAATATTTTATTTCCGGCCTAAAAATGAGAATATATTCTTAGCAATAGCGGACGAAAAATTATATTAACATATGCTTTTTTTTTTAGCTGTTTTCAATAACACTATTTTTATTAAAAAATATAAAGGAAGCGAATTTCTCAATGACATCTGTTCAAACAAAAATTATTTAAAAATAAACAAAGATTGGTCTTCCTAGTTTAGAAATATGTCAAAAACTTTGTTCACTGTTTTTTCCTCTATTTATATATAAATATACAGTTATAAAAAATAATATTTGCTTTTCATGCCTAGAAGTCTATTTAATTTGAAGTAGCTTAGTAATGTGCAATCCTTATAAATCAAATTTTGATACTATGTTAACAACACAAATTGAAATTACCTTAGCATATTACAAATATTATTAATTTTGTTGTGGTGGTTGGTTCCGCAGAGCTGGAAAGCATCAGAGACATTTTCCGTGGAAGCCTGCTTCATTTTGTGGTCATCGACCGGTTTCGGGCGTTCGCCCATCTTCAGGATGCGCTTTTCAGACAGTGTGCCAACACAGACTCGTACAGAGACTTAGTTTCACACTAACTGAGGTGTATGTTTAAAATACTAAACAGTTTAGTACACAACCATTATTATCAACTATATAAAGAAGGAGTAATAAAATTTAATAGTCTTTTGCTTTGAAACTTTGTTTAAAAAAAAATATTGTTAATCAAATTTACCCCTATATTTTATAATTACTTCTTTTTAAATACAAGAGTTATAGGTATTGTCCACAAATAACTATTTGGCATTTAGAGAGCATAATAAAGCTCTGTTATATTACTATCATTTGTTCAGAGCAATCTAATTTTGTAAAGGGAGAACATTTGTGAAAAAAAATGCGAATTAATTGAACCTTTCTAATGACATTGGAGAGTTTGTAAATAAATGTTTTATTGCATCACATTTCTTGGAATCAATGATATTTCTTTCCTATTTTTCTTTGCAGATACATTCTCAATAATTGGGTTTGGCTTGTTCAATTAATTGTACATTATTATTATTATTTGTCTGTGGGGAGGAAAACCCTAGGCTATCCAAAGCCTCACTGGGCCCATATAGCTACCCCAAGAAAAACAACAACAAACCGGGTCTAGAACAAAAATCCAGACCCGGATATTATTAATCCATCTAGTTAATTGTACATATTAGTTGCATTTTCTTTAATTATTCTTTCAGACTAAAGTCAATTTTTTTACTTTTTCTAACTGCTATTAGAGGAAGTATTGCGTTTGGGTCAAATTTTCGATTCGAGTTTTCACCGGAAAATGCAAGTACTGAGGTCCACTGTGGCCAAAAAAGTGGCTTTTATAAAATGATGCTTATGTGTGTGTGTGTAAACGAAAGCTGAAATACAAAAAAAAAATCGTAAAAGTTAAAACGTGTCACTCAGTTTTGGGTTTCACCATGTGATCTGACAGGAATTCACCTGTTAAAATTATTCAACCGGAAATACCACTTTACTGAAATCAGTTTTCAGTTATACCTAATTGCCTTTATTCAAACAAAAATGGTTCCAATTGAGTTTCTTTTAACTTGGAATATTAACCACATCGTATATAAAGTGCTACAACGTTTCTGAAAAAATATCTAAGTGAAGGGATGGAAGGGATGTTTTCCTCTAAAAGTGCTATTTCAGTTTATTATACAATTCTATCGTCTAAATAATATTAATTAGAACCAAATAAGATACTGATGAATAGAAATGCCCGAAATCGATCAGCTGATATTAATAAAATAAACACAGTAAACAGAAAGACAAAGAAACTGTTATTTTGCTTACAGGAAAAAATACATTTACTTATTTCACTCCATATCAATAAATAATATATATAAATGTGTTTTAAATAATCTATATCTGTATCTTATATAATTGTATTAACCACATGAATAATGAGTTTGGCTCGTATTGCCAATTTTCTTGTAGCATGCCTTAACAGTTAACGAAAAAGTCCGAGTTTGAAGAAAATCGGTTGACTGGTAGTGAGATTTTCTGAAGTTATTTCAGTTTTCTACAATTTTATTCATAAAAACAACGACAGGTTTTCATTAAATTTGTTACACTAACTATGAATAAAGAGGTCTATCACTTTTATTCATTTAAAGATGTTTTGAGGTATGGTATCCTCAAAAAAGTAATTTTATTAATTATAGATTCTTTCATTGATATAAAATTTAAAGACAAACGAACATTTAGTATACATTATAAGTTTGAAGAAAAAATTTTTCACTTAAATCTGTGTAAACTTCTTCAGTAAGAGAAAGTCGTCGTGTGAGTGTTTCACAACAGATTTTTTTTATATTATTAAAATAAATCATAATGCAATAATACACTTAAAATAATTAACGAATTCTCCACAACATTTGATTTTTGTTAAACCGTTTCGTCACTTTTATTATTGTACATTAATATAGGTAGTCTTTGCGAAATCGTCTATTTTATTTCTTGGTTTTCTTAAGAGTTAATTAAATGTCACTTAATTTATGTCACAAGAGCGCTTCCACCAAAATCCAACAAAAAAAATGTGAGAGTAGATTTAAGTCAATCTTATTGACTATGGTGGAATCAATTGCCGTGATTCCTGAGGTATGAAGTTAGATGTCTTGAAGAGGGATTTATTAGGCGGAAGTTAGTTTAGAGAGTTATTGTTTTGGAATTACTAACACTGAATTTATAAAAATAGAATATATTTTAACAATAATTTGAATGGGCCTAATGGTAACTACAATTAACATGATTTGATAAAAGTAAATAAATAATTTTAAGAGTTAAATAACAAATAATTTAAAATGATTATAATAAATAAACTAATATGCACAACTATGAAAATAATTATAAGTAAAACCTGGTATAGGGGCGCGCTCGGAACTCAAGTATAACTGCTGCTGTAAAATGATACTGATATAATAATGTGGCTACTGGTATAATGACGATGATATAATGATCCCCTCTTCCAGTGGGGTGAAGTTTATATTAGGCTTACTGACACACTGTCAAGTGCTTAAGTAAGTTCTCACACTAAGACATCTCTAGTAGCGTGCGACCTTGGTTAGGTCGGCGACCAGTGTTTCAGGTCAGTGGCCAGATTTGGTCGCCCATCGGTGACTTTCAAAGACCAGGTGGCTTCTGTTCAATAAACATGGCTTTATCGGTGCTTGTCTTTGATACCTTTGTATTGAAAAGGCAGTGACCGGCTGTGGGGCCACTAGTTATAAATTATTCTTTCCTTTTGTTATATTTTGACATTGCTATGTCATTACATGACACACCCCAGAACCTTTTTAAAATTAAACTTCTCCAATAAAAAAATTGTTTCCAATAAAATTGATAAGCAAGTCCAATATAATTATAATATAAAGAGTTCAAGTTTAAAAATAATCGTTGGAACCAATATTCGATAAAATCCAGAAAGAAATCAGAAATGTATTTGGTAAAACGACTTCCGGTTAATTGATTTTTTTCAATAAGGAAATTTTAATAATTTAAGCATTAAATGAAACTTAATGTTATTTAGGTGGGAGAACCTTATATGGTTAAGTAATAGTTCTTTAGAGGAAGCTTAACGGTGCAGGAATCCCCAAAAATTAGTTTTTTCCTTTCAAAATTCAGTAAATTTTATTTGTTGTGGTGGTTGATTCCACAGAGCTGGAAAGCATCAGAGGCATTTTCCGTGGTAGCCTTCATTTTGTGGTCATCGACCGATTTCGGGCTTTCGCCTATCTTCAGTATGCGTTTGTCAGACAGTGTGATAACACAGACTTGCATAGAGTAAATTCAGTTTATATCACTTTAGCGAGTGAAAAACTGGTCATAATAAAGGAGAATCCTATAATCCTGTGTGGGATAACGATAGTTCCACCGGTTATTTGATCTATTTGTGTATAGTTAGTGTGCTAAGTTTAAGGAGAATAGTTGGCGCTATATTCAGAATATAAACTGAATTTGCTCTGTGTAAGACTGTGTTATAATACTGTCTGACAAACGCATCCTGAAGATGGGAGAACGCCCGAAACCGGTCGATGACCACAAAATAAAGCATGTCTCTGAAATTTTTATTCCACAAGCGATACTTATAATCTCTAGTAACATTCTTTTAATCTCTCAAGAAAGGTAAAAACGTTGTTTTATTAAACAACTAATCGTCGGTAGACTTTACGAGTGAAAACTGGGCAATAATAAAGGAGAATCCTATAACCCTGTGTAGGATAACGGTAGTTTACCGGTTATTTGATCTATAAGAGTATAGTTAATTAGTATGCTAATTTTAAGGAGAATAGTTGGCCCGATAAAATTACGAAAATCAAAAAAAAAAAGGCGGTTAACTTCAAAGTAGGCAGAAATTCAAAACCTTCAAGTCAGATACTGTAAAAGGAATATCAAGATTCGAATGACCATGATTTTACTTTTTTGTGATATTCACAAACACAAAAACATGCAAAACATTCACTAATAAATATGTTTTCATACTTAGAAGATCGCAAAACATAATGTATTATTTCCGGTGGCAATGCAATTTTCCAAAATTTGACCATCATAGAACTTTCTCATTTGTTCCTGTAACATAAACAGGAATTATTTGTAAAAAAAAAAAAAAAAAAAGGATATTTGTTATTCGTGTTTATATACGATATTCGAAATATTAGTTGGAAATTAAACCTGCCAGAAATGGCCTTATGTTACTTTACTTTATTTGAAATTTGAAATCAAATTTTAAGCTATGAAACCAAATGAATTCATGTAAAGCCTTCTTCAAGATCGACTATTTATTATAAATAAATAAGTAAATAAAAACTAAATTCTTGAAAGATTTCTAATGCAAAACCATAATACTTTTAAATTAATATCAGTGAAGAAGATCGCAAAGTACTCTAAAAGACTGCCGACAAGAAGGTTTCGCTCAAAATTTCTCAACCGGAGATTTAATTTAAAAAGAGCAAATACTTTGTAGATAAATTGAATTTAGTGAAGCGGTGACCATCTTTATAATAAAGAGGAATCAGCTATGTGCCAAAATTCCGTGTTCGAAGAAAAGAGAGAGAAACATTTTAATGCAAATATTTGCAAAACAAAGGGTGCTGCCCAAATAGATCGGGTTGCTAGACACACAGCGTACCAATCAGTCAATCAAGATATATAGATAAAGTGGAAAAAAAAAGAAGTCAACACCAATACTACACTATTGAGAGATCTTCAATTCGTCAGGCAAAAAAAAGAAAATCGTTCCTAACACTAATACAATATGTCAACAAAATAAAATAAAATAAAATAAACCAAACCAGTAACAGAAACATCCAAATCAGAATAATAACATATCATAATCATACAATACCAACAAATAAGCGGGCAGAACAATCAAACTCATGTCCCGTAGATGTGGTGGTGGATAATGCCAATCGAGTCCACAATGATAGACTCCGCCAAGGCCTCCAACTCCCTCAGATCAATCCCTAGCTCCTGAAGGAAGCTGAAAGTCAGCTTAGGGATGACACCTCGGGCACCGAATCAGAGACCCCGAACCCGAAACTCTCGGTCACCGAAGTCATGGAACCTCTCTTTCAAGAAGGGGACACAACTCTCATATATACCTTTTTTTTCCAAGTCCACCTTCTCCGCCTGGTCCGGGTCATTGCTCTCGAATCTCACGGTCGGTCGAGGACTAGAGCCGATCTGTCGCGGTCATGAAGGGCGACTATATCGGCATACCTCGTCGATCCCGCTGAGTCGATGCAATAAACTTCCTCAAAGCATGTATATCCTTTTTCCTTCAGGAGCCGAATTAGCTCGTGCTTGACCTTATGGTGGCGTCGAGTGATAAGGAGGGAGTTAAATGGGCATTTTCCCAGCACATGAGCTGGAGTTTCCGTCTCCCTGCCACACTTGCGGCAGAGGGTCCCAACTTCTCCCACCATTTGTCCACCGGCACTAGGAACACCACCAAGTGGTGCGTAGTTAGAATTCAATTTTATGGCGTTTATCCACTCCGAACCTGTCAATATTCGTTCAAATCAATCAAAAGTACAACTTTACTAAATGGTTTACATTTTTTCGCAGTTTTCTCCACACTGATTTTCCAGGAACATATTAAATGTGCAGAATTGGAGCGATGAAGCACTAAGAATTTTATTTAGAATTTTTCTGATTGATTTTAAGATTCAAAAGGACCCGATGAAGATAAGCACTAAACGGTAATTTCGACATTATAGTCTAATGATCGGTTTAATCACTTCCTTGAACTAAGAGTATTAAAGGAAACTAGCATTTAATAAAATGTCCAACTCAATTAGAACAGTAGAGAACTGGAGTAAAATAAAGTTGTGTATGTGTGTGTGTGTATTGTATATTTCAAACCATATTGTTTATAATTAAAATAGGTTTAAGAAAAGTAAAGAAAAATTAAGAAAGTAAAGATTTTATTGCTTTGTATAGTACGATATAATTAACACCTTATCTGTTTTTGACATAATATTACGCAGAGTATCGTCGTCACGTGCTTCATGTTTTTGACGTAATAAATACTACGCTCCGGTACTGCCGTGTTCATCACTTATTTTTTTTTGTTTTTTTATGGAAATTTATTTCAAAAATCAATAGTTGCGAGATAGTATTAAAATCAAAAAGGTCCAGATATCTTTGAGTCAAAAGTTGACAAGGGTTATATGTTTTACAAGCTGTTACTTAAACTTCAAGATGTCTCACACGTATGCACTCACATAAAGACAAAATTTATTATTATAGCATTTCTCCAATAATTGACAAGTTTTCTTCCAAATTGCCATTTTTGCAACATTTTTATTCATGACCTTGGTATTATATAATTTGACGGAATATATTAAAATGGTATTTCAGGGACAAAAAGCCAAATTCCTCTCAAAATATTTCAACAAAACTTATGAATTGAATAATGTACATCATGTTTTATAATCGCATTTTTTTAACCTTTCTTCAAACGAGAGATCCTTTGCTAATCATGTGAGAGTAACGGCGGACCTTCGGATGCCGTTATGTTACGGATTTTTTAAGCATAATGAAATTACACAAAAAGTGCCGGTTACATTAACATGCTTTCATCAAAATAAAATAAAAAAGAAATTCACATCAAATCAGAGAATAATACAATACAAAATGTTAATACTGAAAATTTTTGCGCAGAAAAGTGTGAAAGAGTAAATTAATATTTCCTTCGGAAATTTGAGGTCATTTAACACCACGTTAGCCCGCAAGGGGTATCTGTTGCATGTAGTTACTTGGGGAGTAGTGATCCCACGGGTTACCATAGCTCAGTACTCCATGCACTTCATCAGAACAGTACACAATACACTTAAACTACACTTTACAGACAGGGCAAACACAACATACAAACTACGGTTTCCGTCCCTAGTTAATTGACGAAAGCAAAGGGAGAAGGAAGCTATTAGCTCAGTGGTTGCGCGCTGGACTAGCAACGCGGAGGTCCCGGGTTCGAATCCAGCATGCTGCCCATAGATTTTTTCTTCTTAGGAGCCTCTACAACTCACTGTCCGGTGATGGGCCGTGTTATCTGTAGCTAGAGAATGTTGCTTGGAGGCCCACTGTACATTGGAGAAGGCTCCGGGGGTGCAATAGATCTTTCAGGTCGCACTGCAATAATCCCCTACAACAATCTAATCTAATCTAATCTAATCTAATCTAACACCACATTAATGAAAATCATTGAATTAATTCCGCATTTAGTTTCTTTTCTTCTCCAATTCAAAGAATGATAATCTGTTTCCTGTATTCTATGGCTTGTCGAATTCAGTTTCGTCCTGACGACAGTAGCTTTAAAATTGGATTGTATTTATTGCATTTTTTTGTTAATTTTAACTATGTATTTCATAGTTAAGTAAATATCACAGAAATACCACAAAATTTGAGTAATAGAATTACATACAATCAATATTATGTGATAGTCTCTAACATTTATAGAAACTTTCATTCCAATAAAGAGTTGATTTGTGAAAATAAAAGTAGTGTTGAGCACGTGGGGATATAAGAAATAATTATAGGGCATAAATTAGGTATTCTAGTCACGGACTGTAAACTACACAAACACATACTACACGCATACACACACATACTGAAGACTGACGTAAAGACCCAATGGTGAAGGAAGTGAGAGTGTAGTATAGAACACAACAGGGCAAGTTAGTTAATACCATAGTCGGTCAGTATGTCGTGTTTTTTTTTTGTGTCCTGTCTACTATAGTAATACTGTATCAGTTCTATATTACTGTTTTAACTACACAACAACAATAATAATAATAGAATAATAATACTAACCTACTGTAACATGTTGCCAACAACCCTGTACCTCGCCCTTATTCCTTCTCCCACTCTACCCTATCGCTCTCTATCTATATATTATATAATTGTTATAAATTTGATTATGATATTTAGCAGCAATGTTATTTTACTAATCCAATGGGAGATGTTTTAAAAATCTAACTGGCCTATACTTCCTGGTCACGAACTGTTTTTTAACAGAATTTTTATCTAGCTTTCAATATTCGTAATAATTGACAGTCACTCCCTTGATCTTTAAGAGAAAATACTCGTTTCAAAACTCCAAATATCTGAAGTGATACGTTCATTAAGACTGCTACTTACAAAGTTATGATTGATACATTTTTCTCCAAACATCATTATTTTTACTAAATGTGTACTTTTATCTTCAATTCGATAGCATTGGGAGAATGTAAACTTAATAACAATGGAGGACGACACCGACATTGGCACTGGAGATGTTGTTGGAGCTAACTCCCCTTTAGTATGTGGTTGTGGGTGTGGCGATGAAGGGTTACCATAGAATGAGATGTAAGGAAGAATGGGTGAGAACCTTTCGGGAGGATCACACTAGGATAGAGGATAAGATTTGGCAGGTGAACCAGTTCCTGCTCTCTAAAATTGACGAGACGAGCAAGGAATGGGGGGATTTGAAAGGGACTATGAAGTTAGCATCAGCAGTTTGGGAGAGAATACTCTCATAAGGCTAATGGAGGCGGGTAACGGCATTATTCGCTGCTATTAGGATGGCTCTAGGCAGATGGAAGCTGGCCAATCAGGAGTTACAGCATGGTTGCAGGAATTAGACTGGTGGAGAAGATCTGGGCCATGGGTGGTATAAGCACTGTCTTTCAGTCTGAGGTCGTTGGTATTACTGAATGCTGCTGGCCTGCGGGAGAGTGGCGGGGAGAGATTAAAGAGGTGTGGATTTTCTCTGATAGGCAGGCTGCACTGAGAGCTTTGCGCAAGCCGTGTTAGAGTTCCAAATTAGTGGGAGAATGTAGGAGAAAGCTTAATATCTTAGCTCGGAGGGGCAAAATGCAGTTTTACTGGGTATCCGGGCATGCGGGAATAGAGGGCAATGAAAGGGCGGATCGGCTGGCTAGGGAGGGATCCTCCTTACCCGTTTGTGGTCCCGAGCCAACCCTTGCCATCACTAAGAGGTTCTGTGATAGTCAGATTAGACTTTGGGAGACGAGAGTTTTGGAGAATTGCTGGGTGGGCACGCAGGGGTGCCTCCAGGCATGTTCAATAACCCATAATAATTTCTCGTAGGAATTCATAATATTAGTTGAAAAAACTTTTCTTTGACATGGAGTTTGTCATTCATTTCATTGCCCGTCATTTTTTTCATGTATGTGGCGCAGTCCACTTATTGAAAGATTAATTTGAAAAATTACAGATTATGTAACTATGTAAATGAAGTAAGAGAAAGTCTTGTGAGTGTTTGACACCAGATTTTTTTAAATTTATAATTATAAGGAAGAATAAATATACGTATGTATATTTATTTAAATAATTCCTGCTACTTTTTATCTGACGCTATGGGAATGTATTTAAATTATGTTTAATATTTCACTGCTTACAAAGTGCAAATAGTCCCTTCTAAATCACTTGTAGTAAACGACGAGCTTTCTTTATTGAAATAATTATTTTCTGAGAGAAAGCTAATTCTCACATTCCAAGAAAAGAAATACAATTTTTTTATTAAAAGCTTAGAATGCACAATTATATGTGCTCAATTTTCAATCCATTTTCATACTGAGCAAGGCGGTAAAATGAAAATGATTTTTCTCTCTGATATGTCCGCATATTTTCCTTTGGACCAGCGAAATATCCGGCTCTGATTTCTAAGGCAATTTTCTTCATCTATCTGGAAACACCAGCTAGTTGTTGGGAGTACTGGTACAAGACCCCGATTTATAATGTCTGTTTGATGGATGCCAGAAATATAGAAATATATTTAATTTGAAATTATCAAATTATGAACAAAATGTAGCATTCCCTCGCAAAAGGACTATTCAGGTAGAAGACCACTACTGTCTTTTAGAGTTCATGAACGTGATAGCACTGCCTACCCCTTCTTCTCACAGGGGGAGATTTGAACGAACAATTAGAAGGCATTCCTTCAAGACAGTCTGCATTCTGCTTTCAAACAAACACAGTCTGAAACAGACAACGAGACACCGAAGCAGAACACTTCAGGAATCAGTGCCAGATATAAGTTAAAACATAAGAGTTTATTAATTTCAGTATACTTATAAGCATATTATTGTGATATTGTAAAGATTAAATTCTTTTTAAGAATAATATAATTATTTTAAAAACAGTGGTGCTCTCTTGATTATTTCTTAATACTTCTATCTTTATCTCAAACATACACAAGCCCTTTACTAAACCGCTTGTGCTACACATACTACAAACTAAATAACACAACAACACCAATTTCATTTCATCTGATAAACATATTTAACATTTGTTTACTGCTCAGAAACCGTTACAAAATGTTTTTTATTTCATTTTTTAACTCAATGACAAATTTTCTTTAAACTATCCTTTTTTTAGCATTGAAAATGTTTTATGGAAGGGTGATTTGATAAAAAGTGTAACAACCAACCGACGTATGGTTTGGTGGGGGTAGATTGGAGTGGAGTGATCGAACATTGTTAAAATTATAGAATAGGGGGGTGAATGGACTATTTCTGTCCCGAATGAGTGCCAAACGTTTACGGTGACCATGGAACCAGTTACCTTAATATTATTGTCAAAAATCATATTTGTTTCAATTATTAATATTTGTTCTTTGGGGGGGGGGGGGGAGGTTATCTTTCCATCGGTGTGTAACCAATTTCGAATCCAAACTGTTATTATTATAAAAAATTGACCATTCTCACAACAAATGTTGCTACGATCTAGCCCAAAAACCATTAAACATTTTCAATACTTGTCATTTTCGTGAAATTCAGTTTTGTGTATCCATGATATTCTAAATATCATTTCTACCTTTTAAGAAAATGACAAATAAAAGGTGGCATAAAAGATAAAAATAAAATTGATCTTCAGACTGTACTGCCAGGTTGTTCGTGAATTGTGAAAGAAAGACAGATTAGTTATGGTTTAACCTCACAGATAAATTTTTACCATTTTTTAGTAATGAGAGATAGTAAACAGTGAAGTTAGAACTACGACCCGTAGAGGTGGTAGAAGATAATTTCTTACTGTCCTGGTTAAAACTCTGCTTGTACCTTAATGTTCTTCTTGCTGTTTCATACTGTTAATTTAAGCCTTGCTTATACACTTATGTTAAACTTTTTAAAGCTTGGTTGAAGTCTACTAAAAGCTATTATAAGACTGATTCAAGTGCAAATTTGTTCTACTTTGATACAAATTGTTGGGCGGAGCTTCTAGCTTATAAACGGATGCTAGATTCGCATTAGTTTCTTTCTTAATGTATGTAGCGCTGTTGTGCGGTAGATACAAACAAAATGGAATCGGTAGCGCTGTTGTTTAGTGTGGCAAAAAGTCAACAAATATTTCAATTATAAGACTCTGAATTAATAATAATAAAATGAACTCTGCAACCTTTGAGAAACTACTGGGAGAAAACTACTGATTGAAACATTGAAAAATATTGCAATATATTTTTATATTCAGAACATACATGGGCAAGATGAAAAGTTCTCGCCTAGTAGTGAAAATGAGCTATTTTTATTTTAAAAATATTTTTATTTATTTCTCAATGTAATCTCCCTTTAGTTCATTACACTTTGTCCAACGTTTCTCCAATAATTGGATTACGTTCCTGAAGTGCGATTCTGGAAGTTCTTCAAAATATCCATTTACCGCTGCTATCACCTCTTCATTTTACCCAAAACGTTTTCACAAATTTCTTAAAGTTTGCAAATAGATGACAGTCAGAGGGAGCCAAGTGAGGCGAATAAGGAGGATGTTCCGACAATTCATACTTCAAATCCCTCAATTTTTTCGTTGCTAAAGCGCCTTTGTGGGCGGGTGTATTGTCCTGGTGAAAGAGGATTTTGGACAAGAAGATGTGCGTAGTATTCCTCATTAATTATTTGACGCTTTGGCAGGTAGTCAATTAAAAGAATCTCTTTTGAATCCCAAAAAACACTAGCCATAAACCTTCCAGCCAATGCAAATTGTCTTTGCTTTCTTCGGTGCGGAGCCACCAGCTTCTACCCATTGCTTGAACTGTTGTTTTGATTCAGCTATAAAGTGGTGAACGCAAGTTTCACAATAGTAATAAATCGGCGCAGAAAATCGGTTGGATTCCTCTTAAAATGGCATAAACATTGCTGAGAAACTCGATGTCTCATTTGTTTGTGATCAGCATGTAACAAGTGTGGCACCATCTTGCACAAAGGTTTCTCATACTAAGTTCTTCGTGTAAAATGTGGCGTACCCTTTCTAGCCTACAGCTTTAGCTATCTCATACACCTTTAATCGTCGATCATCTAGAACCCTATTGTTGTATCTTCTCGATATTTTCTTCGGTAGTTGCAGTTATTGGCCACCCTTCACTTGGATCATCTGCAACGTTTAAGCGACCACGTTCAAACTCAGCTGGCCACTTTTTTTAGTGTTGATAACCAAGATACAGACTCCTTATCACTTTCACCAACTTTGGATGCATTTCTATTGGCGATAAACCATACAAAACGGAGAATTTTATTGACGGAACGGTATTCAAGTTTTCTTCATTTTGTCGAAAGGCACAAAACACGCTTAATTTAAACAGCCGTATAAAACAAACTAAACTGCTGGACAAAAGTATTGCATAAAATTTCCAAATATTATAATTTGAAGTTGAATGGTATTTTTGTATTTTTTTTTTGGATTCATGTTGTAGAACTCTAATCCAAAGGAAAAAAAAAGAACAGCTACCAAAAAATTAAGAAAAACCTGGTTTTATTATATACAATGTACGTATTGTACGTAGCTCCCTGAGAGTGCTAGGGGCAATCAGGCGAAGTCTGAGCCGTCTTCCAATTATCCCAAAGGTGTTCTATTGGATTTAGGTCTGGACTTCTCGGGGAGAAACCAAACGTCGAATCCCAACATCCTATAGGTACTCAAGGACAACTCGAGCAGTGTACCATCTGGCATTGTCCTGCATTAATAGAAAATCATCACCGACTCTTTCAGAAATTGGCACAACATATCGCTGAAAAACTTTAAGGTACTTCCGGGCATTTAGCGTCCCATTTTCCACGATATGTAAGTCTGTACGTCCGTCAAAACTTATGCCTCTCCAAATCATAACACCGCCTCCACCAAAAGCTACTCTTGGAGAAATGTTAGCCTCTGTATATCTCTCACCATGACGCCTCCAAACTCTCATCCTTCCATCTGGAGAATGTTGGGTGAATCTCGACTCATCTATGAATAAAACACGTCTCCAATCCTCTGTTGTCCAATTGAAATGTTCTCGTGAATATTGCAGTCTGGCGACTCTATGTGCTCTGGTGAGAAGAGGGCCAGTAGCGAGTATCCTGTGAGCCAAGTTTGCTTCATTTAACCTTCTTCTGACTGTCCTACTTGAAAATGGACATTACGGACATCAGCGATCAAGTGACGTAATTGGTTGCTAGTGATGAACTTGTTCCTTAACACATTCAACTGAATAAATCTCTCATCTGTCCGGGTTGTACTTCTAGGGCGGCCCGTAAATTGTCGTCGGGAGTAACACCAGTCTCACTTTGGCGTGCTAAAATTCTTGAGACAGTGGATTGGCTCATTCCTAGACTCTGAGCAATTGTTGCTTGATTTAGCATTTCCTCATGTAATGTCACAACACATACTGCAATTTCTTCGGAATAATTACCATGAAGGGGCATGTTAAGAATAAAAAGCAAACAGAAAAAAGAACTGATAAGAAAAACTAAACAAAAGAATGTAGGAGAGAGCAATTACCACAAGCAGTGGAAGTGATGAACTGGGATTATTATCGTGTTTTCAAGAGTTCAGAGAATTAGTCATTTAAAAACATAAACAAATGGCTTAGTCTCTTATTTCTCCTTGGATCAGAGTTCATTTACAACGAATGTATAAAAAAAATTACAGTAATAGACTGTAACTTGTAATTACAAGATTTTGAAATTTTATGCAATACTTTTGTCCAGCAGTTTATTTGTCTGATCAAATACACATTTGGTATTTGTTTTTGTAACAAGTGTGCCAACATAATAAAACAGTAATTTTAATTGTAGCAGTGTCATCTATGGGCTAGGTCGAGAACTTTTCACCTTGCCCTAGTACACAAATTAAGTTATATCAAAAACACTAAACCAACTGCATAACGTCACAAATGTCCAAAATTATCCAAAGTAAATTTTTTTGAGTTAAAAAACTGTTTTAAATAAAAGTGATTCTTTTATATAATATGTGCAGTTAGAATACCAGGAAAATCGTTATAGACGTTTTCGTTTAGCCGATGCACACTTCCGGTTAACCGATTTTCTTCTAATTTGAAATTCTACCAATGCTTCTAATGTGTATTAATATTAGTTAAGTAATAGAATCATATAATGAAATGAAGTGGTACTTTATAGGGTAGCTTAACCTTACTATTCCCACAAAACCTCCAATAATACATTTTCCTGGGAAAATGTGTCAAATAAAAGTGATAAGTATTAATTTGGACAGATAGTATACGAAGTTTAAAGAACATCGTTGGGCGCGTTTTTCAGAAAATTGAGAAAAACTGAAGAAAAGAAAACATTGAGTAAAGTCCGCACTTTTGGTTGATAGATATTGCCCGAAATCTTTGAGTCAGTTGCGGTGGGTCGAGTACATAAAATTTTTTTTTATTCTAGGACCCTCAAAACATGTACTTCCGTTAAAAATTGAATTTCGAAAATTTGGCACGCTCGCAATACTTCAAGTTAGCAGTAATAAGAGAAAGTAAAAATGAAATTACAATGTTACCAGGGAACATTCCAAGGATGACAATTTTAGGAACTTCATTTCTTTAAATATTCTGAGGCCTTCAAATACCATGACTAACACTTTCTTGGTTCACACTATTAACAATATACATTTAAGAACAGCCTACAGTCATTGTTACATTTATTACATCTTTTTATTTACCTCTTGAAAATAATCTTCAACATGCGCGTTACTACTATTGACAGATTCTAATGGAAAAAAATCTGGTGTGAAACACTCACACAACTTTCTCTCACTGCAGTTCACAAGATTATGATTGATAAATTTTATAGTTAGTATACCTAATTTAATGAAATTCGTCGAAAACTGGAAAAAAAAAACTGTTCAGTAAAAACGCACTTCCGGTTTACTAATTTTCTTAAAACTCGAAAAAAATCGGCCATCTATTTATTTCTAATTAATTTTGTTTGGATGATAGAATTATAGAATCACCTATGATAGCACTTTAGAGAAAAACATAACCCCCATTAAAAGTGCTCTTAAAAGAATTTTTCCCAAAGAAATGTTTGAAATAAAAGTTGTAGATCTTTGTATGTGTAGTTTATATATGTTGTTTCAAGAAAATCGTCGGAGCTATTTTTAAGAAAATTGCGAAAAAGTGGGAAAAAAAAAATCATTTAGTAAAGTGGTAAAGTAAACGCACTTTTGGTCATCCGATTTTTTTTTCAAACTCGGAATTTCAACAACATATTTAATTCTAATTAACATTATTTAGATGACTGAATTGTCTAATAAACCGAAATAGCACTTTAAAGGAAGCCGTAACCCTATCTCTCCCTCAAAAATACCCTTAAATGAATTTTTCCAGAGAAATGTTTCAAATAAAAGTTGTAGCTCATTTATGTGTAGTTCATATACCAAGTTTGTAGAACATCATTTGAGCCATTTTTGAGAAATTCGCAAAAAAAGTATAAGAAAACCAACTAGTAAAGTAATACTTCTGGTTGAGGAATTTTGACAGATAACGTACAGTCAGATTTCATGGTGATACCTAAACGGAATATCAAGTTTCAAGTTTCTACGGTTATTCAATTTTGAGTTATGCTGTACACATACATTATATATAATATATATATATAAACACACACTGACCATTTACTAAAAACCACTTTTTTGGACTCATAGGACCTCAAAACGGATATTTCCGGTGAAAACTCGATATCGAAAATTTGACACGATTATAAAATACCTCCTCTTACTAGGAGTAAGAGAAAGTAATATATAATTAGTATTAAAAATGATGTGATTAATAATTGACCGTTCTATATTAATTTACTTTTATTTATAAACAATTTTTGTCCATGAATTAGCTTTACATCCATTCTAATTGCATTGACTTATTTGGCAACTACAACAATTACAAATTGCATTTGAGCCTGGTAATTATATATTGATCAATCTTATTAATTGCTGAGTAATTTCTTTTTTTTTTTTTTGTTTTATTTAGTTACACAGCGATCTTTGTATTATTAAGAATGACTGGGCACTTCTAATTGTAGATGCGTAAAATAAATCTATCTGAGCGGTTGAATTGACATGGCGGTCTGTTGAATTTTGAATCAACGCCCATAAGACAGTTTACTGAGATTCCTGGTCTTAATTTTTCTTACTCCTAGTAAAAGGAAGTATGTATTGTGATTCCAAATTGAGTTTATACGGAAAAATTGAAACTGACCATTCTTTCTGGGTTGTTTTAAACATATTTACTCTTTCTTTCGTATTCCAGGCTGTTTATCTAAATTCTAAAAAGTATTACAAATGTAGTGGGTTCAGATGTCTTGGAGAGGTGTTGTGTTGCGATGAATAGTTGGGAGTTAGTTAGAGATTTTTAGAGAGTTGTTACTCGGAATATGAATTACTAATTTACGAAAATAGATATATATTTTAACAATAATTTAACATTTGAATATACTTATTTCAATACTTATTTCTTGTATTTTATTTATGCATCTTCTTTCGCCATGAGGATACTAGAATAATAACAAAATAATCTACATATATTATTAGTCTAATTTACTTCGCTTGCATCCTCTCCTGAGAGTATTATTTTTATTGTCTATGGGGAGGGACCAAACCCTACAACCTGTGCTATCCGAAGCCCTTCTGGGTCTATAAAGCAACCCCAAAGATCGGAGCCTTCTCAATGCACTGCCAGAATAATTTTTCTAGAATTTTGCCAGACATTGTTCTCTCGTTACAGGCAACACTGTCCATTACAGAACAGTAAGCTGTAAGAGGCTCCTAGGAAGATAAAAATCTAAGGGTAGCAGCTGGTCTCGAAACCGGGACCTCTGCGTTGCAAGTCCAGCGCGCTACCACTGATCTAATCCGTTCCCTGTCAGTCAGTAACTTTATTATTTTATTTTCACAAAACATTATTCTTCAAGATATTTATTTCCTAATCTCTAAATTAATAAAGTAATGAAATAGTGAATGCTCATAATTAATAAATCAATATGTACTATATATAACTACAATTAATTTGAAATGATTTAAATGTAACTAGAATGCACAACTATATGATTGATAAATAAATATATGTTTAAATACTTAGATAGGGACGCGCTCTGATGTATGAACTATGTCACTCGTAGAATCTTGATGATACGCTGATAAAATACTGAAGAATAACCCTCCCCTTTTCTTGTGGAGAGACGTTATATTGCCATCACTCACACATTGACAAGTGTGTAATTACGGGTCACACTAAAACATCTTTTGCCGTGTGTTAACCCTAGGTCTTGAATAGGTCGGTGAACAGGTGTGGCAACAGGTGATGGTAGTTATCAAAAGACTGTAGCCAGGTGGCCTTTTGAGTGATTTGTTGTGGCCAGGCGGCTTCTGTATACTGACCGTGTAATGACTCTTTTGAAAACAGTGTGTCTTTGGCGGTTCCTGTCCTTGGCGGTCCCTTTGACCGTGCACTGACCGCGGCTCTTGACCTGAATAATAGCACTGGCTGGCACCACTAGTTATAATTTTTATAATTAAAAATTATATATTTTCCTTCTTGTTATCACTCCTTCTTGTTATCATTCCTTCTTGTTATCACATTACACAAAACTGCAAAAATAACATCAAACCATCCAGGGTATTTCATATCTTCACTACATTAGATTGACTTAAAATCAAGCAAAAATGTATATTTTCATTTTTATTTTACTTTTTTTTCCTTTAATATCCAAGACCTATTTTTTTTTTTTTTTTTTTTTTTAATTAAGTATCATTTTAAGGCGTTCTCAAATCTGTGGTAATTTGCGCGCGGAGCCTGCTCGGTGGAACTGCGGCTCCGGACAGTGTTCTCCCGTTACAGACAACACTGTCCATCACCGGACAGTGAGCTGTAAGGGCTCCTAGGAAGAGAAAATCTAAGGGTAGCACGGCTGGATTCGAACCCGTGATCTCCGCGTTGCTAGTCCAGCGCGCTACCACTGAGCTAATCCCTTCCCTTCCAAGACCTATTATTAGGTACCTATTTCCTATTAAACCTATTTCACTTTTTGTGGCCGTTCTTCGTTTTTTATCAAACGGACTTGTGTTCCCTCGGAAGTTTATAATAATATTCTCAATCTGTCTACAAACAAAAAAAAAAAACACAAATTTTAAAAATATCAAAGTTAAATGTATTATAATTAGTAAAGTGTCGATTAATTTGTTAAAATATTTACACAAAAAGTAAACCAGTTTTAAGTCCTTTTTCTCTATTCCTGGTTTTATTTTCATTTGTTATTCTTCATCTTCGAAGGGGTTGTTTCCTGAAATGACTAATTTTAATATTCTTTTAGACATTGTGTAACATAGAATTAATTATAAGAACAATATACCTAGAGGTCATCAAAGCAAATAGTTTAGTTATAGATTGTTAATAATTATTTGTATATTTAAAACTTTAGAAGTAAACCTAACCCCACCCCTCCACTAAAAGTGCTCTTAAATGAATTCTTTCCGAGAAATGTTTTAAATAATAGTTGTAGATCTTTATATGTGTAGTTGATATACCAAGTTTGAAGAAAATCATCGGAGCCATTTTTGAGAAAATTGCAAGAAAGTAAAAAAAAAAATACCAGAAAACTGAAAAATACTTTTCAGGAAAAACGCACTTCTGGTGTTTTGATTTTCTTCAAACTCGAAATTTCAAACAATATATTTAAATTTAATTAATATTATTTAGCTGATAGAATTGTGTAATAAACTGAAATAGCACTTTAGAGGACAACTCGCCCACTCCTTCCCCTAAAAGTGCCCTTAAATGCATTTTCCCGGTAAAATATGTCAAATAAAAATTATAGATCATTGTATGAGTAGTTGATATACCAAGTTTAAAGAAAATCGTTGCTGCCATTTAGAAGATAATTGCAAAAAAGTGAAACACGCATTCGGTTGTTTGGTACTTCTGATTGAGGAATTTTGACGGCTGACCTACTGTCAGATTCAAACTGATTATCAAGTTTGAACTTTCTGCGATTTTTCATTTGTGAGCTATGCTGTTCACATACATACATACACACACACACACACAACACACACACAAACACACCACACACACACACACACACACATACAAACCATTTGCTAAAAACCACTTTTTTTGGACTCAGGGATTTCAAAACGGATATTTCCGGTGAAAAGTCGATATCGAAAATTTGGCACGATTACAATACTTCCTCTTTACTAGGAATAAGAGCAAGTTTAATATAATTTCTCCTTACTCACTTACATCATTATGTACAAAAATAATGTAATATATTATACGATTCTAAAATAATTATTTAATCTACAACAAAGCACTCAACAGATGAACTGTTCCAATTCCTTTTACTCTATTTTAAAATTTACAGTTTACCACTTCCTGTGGTAAAATTGTACAATTGGAAACAATTCAATATGCAAAATCTGTAATCTTCTGAATTTTTTTTTTAAATCGCCCTATTAACGTAATTATCTTTAATAGCCAAATAACTAATTGTAAATCTGATTATGATATTTAGCAGCAATGTATAACTGCACATTATTGCTACTTAGTCATGGGGGATAATAGAAACCTTTCTGGTCTCCGACGAGTTAACCTTCCACACTTCCCTGCTTCAAGATGGATGGTCGAGTGCTTCACTTCTTTCCTTTACACTCTCATGCTCATTCCTACGGATAATTTAATAAATATCGCAACTCGAGTGTATTTCATTGAACTTGTTGGGACGTTATCTACACCTAGTGATTCACAGTTTCCTCCAAAACAGAGAGAGAACCAATAAAGATTCCAATATAGATGAATTTGGAATCAAAGATATCTCTGACATTAACACTGATATGAGCCGGGTCATAGAATTAAACAGGCACGTTTTTGGCAGGGTAAGCGATATGGTCATTCTATCATTTATCGCGAGATGCTTTTAAGGATTCCCATTACAGGTTTCCCTTCTGTTAGGATGTTGAAGAATTTTGTCTTTCGTCATTTCTAGAGAGTTAGGTTGCCTTCTAGGGAAGATTGGTTAACCCTGGGTCCGTCTGGGGTAATTCCTGAGAACTATCTCACGGACGGTTCCAGGATGTATGATAGGTCTGGGCCTGCCGTCTATTTTGAGACGGGGCACCATTTGGTGGTGCCTCTTGGTGAGTAGGCCACCGTTTCCAGGCTGAGGTTTATGCAATTCTTTGTTGTATTTTGGATGAGAGGGCGCGTAACACTAATTTAAAAGGTGTTTGTATCTGCTCGGACAGCCAGGCTGCGTTGAAGGCGCTTAGCTCAAGTGTCATCACTTCCAGATTGTTGTTGGAATGTTCTAAAAGACTGGAAGATCTTTCTTCACTGAAGGATGTGCTTCTGGTTTGGGTTTCAGGTCATGTGGGAATCTTTGGGAATGAAGAGGTGGATAGGTTTGCCAAATTAGGCGCCTCTCTCTCTTTCATTGGTCCCAAGCCTGCTTTTGGTGTGTCTTTTGGCACATGTTTGTCAGGCTTCCTTATGGATGAGTGCAGTGGGTTGTCGGCAGTCTAAGATGCTCATTGGGTGTCCGGACGGAGCTTTGAATAGCGGTATCCGATGTCTTTCACGGACCTCTCTCAGGCATCTGGTTGCCTTCCTCACTGGGCATTGTGGCTTAAGGAGACATCTCTATACAATGGGACTCATCCTGACCCCTTTTGTAGTTTGTGAGACTGAGGAGGAAACACCCATGCATCTAATGACGGATTGTTTGGGCTGTGAGGAGATTAGGTTGAGGACCTTCGGCCGGATAGGATATCGGTAGAGGATCTTAAGCTATGTCCTTTTAAGGTTTTGGTCCGATTTGTTCGGTCTGTGGTGAAACATAGATGGGTAAAACCTGGGCCTGAACTTTTGTTCCAGACCCAGTAGTTATTATTCTTTAGGGATAGCTATATAGGCCCAGGGAGGCTTTGGATAGCGTAGGGTTTTGCCTTCTTCTTCCTTGAATAATAGTAATAATAATAATAACTAGGGAACGGATTCGTATGTATTTACATATTTTTTTCTAGGCAATTTACAGACTTTTTCAACTAGAAGTATTCATACTGACACTTTTTAAGCCGTTTGAGTCTACTTTTATTTCACATATTTCCACATATTTGGATGTTATCGCATATTTATACATATTTGATCAAAATAAATAAATATTTCTACATATTTAATCAAAATATGTACATATTTTTTCATATTTTTAATTTTGGGCATATTTTCATAATTGGGAGGTGGTTGACAGGAACTGTGAACCACAGACTGTAAGGCTGTGAATCACAGTGGGTACAATGGTTATTGTAATTTACACAGAATGCTGCTAAACAGTGACGGGCACTTGTTAGTTCTTTGAAGTTGTCTGACGTTGTCTGTTCTTTCAGCTCGTTCGTTGAAGTGTCCAATTCATTTCGTTCGGTCACTTAGTGTATTCTTTTTTGGGTGAAATGCACGAACATCGGCCTCAAACAGACAACTGGTTGCTAAATATCTTCGCGAGTTTCCAGCAGAACTTTTTCGAAGTGATGGAGACATTTTGTACTGCACAGCTTGTGACAAGCGCGTTTCTTGCTCTCAATGTTCCCAAGTCACCCAACATATTGCCACCGGATTGCACATAGAGAATAAAAACAGAAAGAAAGAGAGGACGTCCTATCAAGCCTTCCTTACATCTCCATCATCAAGTAAGTCTACTCTGAGTACAGATCTGTGTCGGGCTTTGGTTAGAGCAGATATCCCTTTCCACAAACTTAAAAATCCTCATTTCAAAGGATTCTTAGAGACCTATATTGGGAAAAAAATTTCCTGACGAGAGCACTCTGCGGAAAAACTACCTGGAAGATAGCTATAAAGTTACACTAACCATATCAAAGATGGACCGATTTGGGTGTCAGTTGATGAAACCACTGACGTTGAGGGCAGGTATATTGCCAATGCAGTTATTGGAAAACTTGACAGTGATGCTGATGTGGATTCAAAGCCATTCCTTTTGAACTGTGAGGTTCTCGAAAAATGCAATCATTCCACCATTTCACGATTCTTCGATGCCTCAAAGCATATCCTATGGCCCAGTGGAGTTTTGAACGAAAAAGTTCTTTTGTTTCTCTCTGATGCTGCCCCCAACATGGTCAAGGCTGGGCAATCTATTCAGGTATTTTATCCTAAGATAATTCATGTGACGTGTATTGCTCATGCCTTGCATCGAGTAGCAGAAACTGTCTGATCTTTGTTCAGTGACGTAGATTCCTTAATCTCCTCGGTTAAAAAAGTGTTCTTAAAAGCACCAAGTCGCATTAAAATGCTAAAAGATCTCTATCCAGACTTGTGCCTTCCACCAGAACCAATATTGACAAGATGGGGTATTTGGCTGGAAGCAGCTCAGTATTACTGTGAAAACTACAATAAAATCAAGAATGTCCTTTCACATCTCGAAGACGAAGCAGTAGCGATAAATACAGCCAAGTCTTTATTCGAGAAACCTAATTTAAGGAACGACCTTGCATTCATTTCTGACAATTGCGTATTTCTTGCACAAGCCATTACCCAACTTGAGTCCCAAAATGTTCGACTGACAGAAAACGTGTCCAACGTTAAAAAAGTCATCGAAAAGTTGGAAGGAATACCTGGGAGTAAGGGAGATCTGATCAGATCAAAACTGGTAGAAGTACTGAGCAAGAACAAAGGGTGGGAGACCATCTGCCAGATTTCTGATATTATCAGTGGCACACAATCAGTGACAAACATTGTTTGTCGAAACGTCGGGTTACTAATAAAAAACACGAAAGAAAAATTTTTGGTGTTTTTTTTTAATACCCTTCGGCCGATCAGCCAACCAACAGATACTTCTCATCAATAATAAGATTATATATTATAAGAATAATAAGAAAAATAATAAGATTATAAGATTATATCTCAGTTAAGTTTATTAAAGCAAAATATCTTTGGTTTTATCTAGTTCTTACTAATCTTATTGATTATTTGTTGATTTATTTTTATTTTATCTGCATTTGCTATTTCATGTTTACAGAGACTAATTGAAATATAATACACCTTCCATTAGTGTTGGATATTATATCTTTCAATCCAATTAAAACGGTGAAAGATTTTTGTAAGCAATCTTTGAAATGGTTTCCTTATTATTTGAAATCTCTGCTCTTGAAATATGAACATATACCTTTCTATTAATCTAAAACCACACATTGGTCAATAACAATTTTATTCTTCAATCAAGAATATAATTATTAATGTTTTTTTATATTATTCTTAGCAAATCCATCGCTGATCATAAGGGAATATGAATTCTGATGAAGCTGTCTCAGTTTAATCATTCTATTTCGTTCTTAATAACCCCAAACCTCATCTTTTGATAGTTTTTTTTTTTTTAAGAATTTCTCTTTACACGTGAACTCCATGTTCTGTCTTTTAGATTCTATTACTAAGAATATTATTTAGAAAATGATTATGCTTCCACTTCTATCAATGAAAAATAGAATTTCAGATTGATAGAGAGATAAACACTTTTATTATTATGTTTACAATTACAAATTGAATTCCATATTCAAGAAATATGGGGTATGAGTAAAAATTCCACGCTCAGATTATGAACAGAAGAAACGTCTTCTATCCTAGGTATTATTTGATATGAGATCCCTCCCCTGAGGGAAATAATACCTAAGATAGAAGACGTTTCTTCTCTTCATATCTGAGCGAGGATTATTGCTCATACCCCATATTTCTTAAATATGGAATTCAATTTGAAATAATAACATTATATTAAAAATCCTTAGATTTTTTTCTTCCTAAGATTCTCTACAGCTCACTGTTCGTTGATGGACAATGTTATCTGTAATAACACACACTGTGAAGGCTCCGATTTTTGGGATAGCTATATAAATATGAGCTATGTATGGGCACATAGGGCTTGGTCGCTCCCTATATACAATAAAAAAAATAAAAATAATGAAAGAAAATAAAAATCTATTACTTTGGCAAATTAAAAGCGTTAGGGTTTGGAACCTGATACCATTAAGGACAAAAAATAAAGATACAGAAAAATAAAGATAAATTCTGGCAATATTAGAACTTCAGAATATTCTTCAAGGGAACGAAGTAGATCATTGTTCATCATATTAAAATTGATTTTCAATGGAGAATATTGGAGTAGAATCGAGGAAGTGTACTTGGCCTCATATTTTCATTCAGTTTATGCGACAGGTATTTACACCCGGATTTACGTTACCACTACTCTTCATTCAATATTTAGCCAAAAACTCGCTGCCCCAGCAAGTTGTTCCTTTAAAATCCACTGAAATTCTGTAAAATAATTGATAGGATTAACATGCCTTTTTTGCATTCAGAAAAACCTTATGGTCATCAGCATAGATGAACCATATTCTATTTCTTTTGCCAACATTGCACATGAACAAAAAAGCTCTGTGTGGGATCGGTGTTTCAGTCTGAAATGACAGGAAATTAAAAGGGCTTTATAGTCTCCTAAAAAAAAGTAATAATAATTATAATGATGTTAATAAAGATGTGATGTATTAAATAACATTTCTTTTCATGAGTGACAAAATAAAGTAAAACATGGCCATAGATATGGCTTTCTGCTGACTGTCGAGTTTGGACTCAGAAAGTTTACGGAAAACTAAAATTCTTTATTTCTCTTACCTAAATCTAAAAGTAAATACTGAATGTACATAAAATTGAAATATAAACATAAGATAAATAAAAATAATACTATATAATAATATAAATTTTCATTATATGTACTAATGTATTTTTTTTTTTAATGGCGCATCTACTGCTACGGTCATTCGCCCCAAATAGAAATTTTTATTATTTTTTTATTTATTTATCTAAAAACTACTTGATAAAAATTGCATAAATACCGAAAATTATTAATACACACCAAAAATTCTTCATATATAAGTCTTCTGAATTTCCATGGTACATTTTATATATTTAACAAGGCCTGCCAATTCCTTCCATTTAATACCTTACGTATCTTCTCCAGACTTCCTTTTTCCCTAGCATTTCAGTTCTTGTATTTTTACAGGTAGGGCATTTTCCTAAAAAGTGGATTACATCTTCCCGGGCGTTATAATTATACAATGATTATAAGTTATTCCCACTATCAGACCAGGATACATAATTTAGCGTAATAAATGTACATTTCAGATCACGTAAATATTACAATGACAGGGCCCGGAGAGTTTGGGCCAAGGACCAGATACTCGTCGCCTATGGACAAGTTTCCCATCATCTTCCAGACGGATATTAAAGAAATCAGAAGGTGTTTCCAATTTAATCTGGACCGGAAATATCGAAATTAGATGATTGTATTTCGATCCGACAGCCAGGCCGGTATTAAAGCACTGAGCTTATGTGTTGTCAGTTCAAAAGTGATAATGGGAATGCCTTTTCCCTACCCTATGGCGCAACAGCCCATGAAGCGCCAAGGCTTGCCAGACGGCGATTTGATTAGAGGGCCTTGTGGTAAGCTTGCCGCAATTTCCACGCCGTTTATTCCGGCCTTCGCTAGCTAGAGCGCTACTAACTCTAGCTTCCCAGTTTTTATCACGATGCTGGGGCAAAAACCGACTTTGCCCTCACGGGAATCGAACCGTGAATTCTTACACGAAAGACCAGTGCGCTAGCCACTAGACCAACGCGTGAGGACTGGGAATGCCTATATTAATGAAAATGTGATTGTAATAATTATGGAAATTTAATCATATTAAATTAATTGAAAATAGAATCTAAATAGAATACCCTGATCTAAAATCTGCTAGGATTCGTAATCCATCCATTATTTGCGAAGTGTAGTGATTGGTTCCATGTCCAGCTACCTTCCTGGAAGGCCAGGAGATCTCAGGAGTTTTCTTCCCCTAGGCAATGAGCCTTGTCTGCCTATGTAGATAATTTAGAGTTGCCCAGAGTGCAGCACGCGGAGACGATCTACCCTGCAATAAAATGTGTTAGATTAGGGTGGTTAGGAAAATTCGCCGAAGACCTATAAAGAAAGGGTCTACAAGGGCTGCTGTAGAGCCATGGAAAATGAGAAGAAGACCTGCTTGGTTTACATGTAACATACACTTATATTCTATCCAACATTTTAATTGACGAAGGAGCACTCCAGTAAAGATTTTATACTGTATCCGACAGAGATGTTTCTCTTTATCATTATTACTACCTTTCTTAGGTAAGCGAAAAATGTCAGACGATGAAACTCTCGGAGACCCCAACATTTCTTCCCAACATATTATTAAAAATATTGCCACCATTTTTATCAAAACTGTAACAGGAGGTGCATTTTATAGAACTTGTAAAAAATCCTATCGAACACGGGAGACTTAAATTAAAATATTGATCTAAGTAGAAATCAGAAACATAGGGTTCAACAATGAATACTGAAAGAGGAGTGATTAAGTAAAATCTCCAAAATATTCTAACATTCCCTCATTCTTCAGTGTTTCACAGATATGTTTATTACTTTTAAATTTATTAATCTGTCAAAATTTGTTACTGTCACGGAAGAAGTCAATTTCATCAATTATTTAATTAAAATAATTATGTTTTTTCCTTGTTATAACGGATTGTAATCTGTATTTTAATTTCACCTTCATTATTACTTTTTCTAAATGATTTTAAGTATACCTATTTAATACAGTTTTTTCTTAGAGCACAGGGTTCATTTTAAATTTCAACATTATTATTACAATTGAGGCGTTGTTTTTAGCTGCTCTGTTCATCTTTTCTGTAAGAAATGTTGTCAAAGAGATTATATTGCCCTGAGGTGGTTCAAAATTACCCAAATTATATTTCATAATTTAAGATATACGATATTATCTTGTGTGCCCAATCAATTTTGGACTCAGAGGATTAGTTTTTCCCGATCATATTTAAAATGTCCATAAAGAGTTAAACAAGTTTACGGTATATGGTCTGAATAAATTTAGCAAGAGCTTCAAAGTTTTCAAAGAATTTTAAATAATTAATTGATATTAAAGCCAAATCTATATCGGAGGGCCATTAAAAAAGATAATTGCCATACGATCTAATTTGTTTATTTTTTTTTTATTTAGGATGCGTCAACATCTATGGTCATTTAGCGCCCGGAATCTTCTCAGTGCACTGCCGGCCTCTGGACGTGTTCTCTCTTTACAGACAACTCTGTCCATCACCGGACAGTGAGCTGTAGAGGCTGCTAGGAAGAAAAAATCTAAGGGATCTCCGCGTGGGATCCAGTATGCTAACCACTTAGCTATTCCCTTCCCTGAAGATCTAAATTAATTTTAAACAAAAAACTTACTGCAATACGTTTTATGGACCATATGTGCATCCATGTGGACCTATTTATTAATTCTTGAGATTTGCGCATCTACTTTACTTCCCAATTTCTATTGAACCCAATCCCCTAATCTGAATTCTTCCACCGAATTGATGGCATTCTAATACTTCTTGTTACTTCCTTGTGATATAAAAAAATTCCTGTTTTCTATTCGCTCTATATGTACATTGTTCTATAAACTATCGTTCTACATCCTCTCACAATCACAATGGCTGAAAAGACTGCTGAACTAACGGAGGAAGTGAACATTTGTTCCTGAACTGTGTTAATCGATGACTTATCCGCTTTTTTTTAACGGATTATGCACTGAGACCTGAAAGACCTCGGACCTGAAGGACCCTTAGTGTCTCTCGGAGCCTTCTTAGTGCACTGCCGACCGACCTCCGAGCAGTGTTCTCCAGCTACACAATTTAAAGTTGACAGAACGGTTCACCACGAAGTTTCTGGTTAAAATTAATTATAAGATTTGGTGCTAGCCTTTTCCACAAAATTTTGATCAAAAATCTCGTATTTAAATAAAACTATCAATCATAATAATTTGAAAATTGTAATAAGAGTCGACTAAGGAAGATATTAATTCTCATTGCAAGGTTTTCAGAAGGATTAGTGTTTTTCCTTTATGGTTTTCTCAAATAATCTTTTCACATAATTATTGTAGAGTCGCAGGCAAATTAAACCAGTGTATAGCAAAAGGGAGTTATTTCTGATTTCTTTTCGTTGTTAAATAAAGATTAATTTTGTCAAAATGATTCTTAGGAAATTGCAAATTTCTTTACATGTTCACTTTATTTAATAAATTAAAAACTTAGTTTGTAAGGGTCTTACGTATTAATATTTTAAAAATATGATATAATAACTTTGCACTATTCGTAGAATTCTAGTTTCTAGTTATAACTATAACTTACCTAAGCTGTTAAATGGTCAATTAAAACAAAATTAATAACACACTAATGATTGATTAAATAAATCAAAATACATGAAGGTCATAATGTACCATTGATGAGGGGCGGGGCAACAAAAAAAAAATTACTTTCGACCTCAAATATCCGTTTTGGAGACTTCAATGCCGTAAGAATATTTAAGTGTTAGAATGTTAGTAGTAAATTTATGTGTAGTTAATTGTATATTATTGTCTGTGTGTGTTCTAGTTATTAAATTTGAGTCATCGATCTAGATTTTTATAGTATAGCCGGTTATGTTGAAGGTTTTCGAACGTTTGGAACTGTTTTTTTTTTGTAATTTTTTATTTTTTATGAAAGGGTGGGACCCTAGGTGTAGTTACTGGGGTCGAACACTTATCAGTTATAGTATATAAGAGTGCGGCTGAAAGTGAATGGTCAGTCACTGTGCTACAGAGTTACAGAAGCTTTATTTACATCATGTACAAATTGGTATGTATATGGATAATATTTAAAATTTCTCTTTATATCCTTTATAGCTATTGACCCCCCAAATTTGATATGTAGTTTTACTTTCTTCAATATTTTTGTCAAAAGCATTCTAAATTTTTCTTTTGGGCAAAAATTTTCAATTTAGTCTCGTCAAAATAGGTGCTTAAAATAAACTAGTTAGTACAAAGTCTTACATATTAATAATGATTTTCAGAAAATTTATATTTCAGAATAAAAATTCTATAAAACTCTTCTTCAATATTTTGGTATCACAAAGAGAACGCGAAATGTCATTTAATGGATTAATGTATTAACATTTTTTTGAAAACATAAGTAACCGTAGTACAATTTATTTAAGAATTTTATATGTACTTAAAAATATTACATAAGAGAAACTAGTGTTCTTTGTAGGAAGTTTCATATATAGTGTTCAAAGAAAGGCTCAATAGTATGTCACTTATTCCAAGAACTCCAAATTTTCTAGCAAAAGTTAATATTCACAAATATTAATAATTGAAACTCGCAAATTAATAATTGAAACTCGGTCCAACATTCTTTTTCTTATTACTGACCAGTTGCAAGGTATTAGCTCATTATAAATAATGGGAATGATGTTATTACTGCAATATTATTGATGTGTGATGTGTATTTGTGGTAGTAGTTTGTGGCGTGAGCGGTTTTTTAAAGGGCTTGTGTGTATGTTCTTAGAGATAGAAGTATTAAGAAATAATCAAGAGATCATCACTGTTTTTGAAATAAATATATTAATTTCTAAAAGAATTTAAATACTTTCCAATATCACAACTGTATGCTTATTAAATCAATTGTTTATCTAGAATAAATGCTAAACTCTATAACTGACACTGACATTTAAGATAGCGATTCCTGAATCAAGTGTTCTAGTTGAATGTCTAGTTCAGAGTGTTCTTGAAAGAACGCCTTCTCTTGTTAGTACAAATCTTTCACTGTGAGAAGTGGTGAATAGACAAAGCTACCAAAATTCTGTGAACTGTAAAAGACAACGCTCCGCCTTTGAACTCTTTCTGTAACTGTAGTCTTCTACCTGCGTGTACCCTTTTTGCCAGCGGATGTTAGATTTTTCTTGATATTTTTCAAATAAAATATATTTGAAAATATATTTCTGGCATCCATCACATTACCAAAGTAGTATATTGTATCACAAATGGCACTCTTTCCCCCCTCCCTATCTGAAGTCGATGGCTTCTTTGGGCGGGTGTGAGCGCAAGCTCAGTGACCGCCCGAATGGTGTAGGGGGAAAAAAAATCATATCAGAAATGCAGTATTTGCCAAAACTTGTTTAACAAAGACATTTGAAGATGGGCAGACAGGAATTGGTCAGCTAGAATAAAACGAAATTTTTTGTAACTTGGTTTACCGTGCGATCGGTAAAATTAAAAATATCGTTGCATTTTAACTGTTTTAATTAATTTTCAAATGTTAGACAAAGATTCCTAATGGTTTCGGTTACCGATCTCAATCATGAAAAGCCTGCAAAGTTTTGGAAGAATCCAAAGGATAGTTACTTTAATTTAGAAGTATGTGCAAGATTAATCAGAATAAAATAACCAAACTTCAAGGTTTGATCCTTTTGATTAGAACAACAGAAAAAAGTTATGTGCATTTTTACGATTTCACAAGCTAAAAATATCCCAAATCACGATTTATATATTTTCACGTTCAAATTTTTCAAAATTATATTTGTCTAAAAAAAAATTAATAAATTTTGCACCTCTTGATATCAGAAACATGAATTCATAAAATAAGGAGCATCAAATTTGAGGATAATTTCTTTTCCACATACCGCTATTGAAACTCTTTCTACTGAAATACACTCAATCTTGATGTTTAAGTATTCAGCTTTTTTGTTTTATCGGATTAAAATTCATTATATCAATCTAAAATCGGCCAAAAACACTTTATTTTCGAAAATTTAAGCAAGTAATTCTCACAGGAATCATTTCTGAGTACATATCCCCGGTAATAATATTATCCAAAGAATCAGTTGTTGATGTTTGATTTGATCTACTAGAAAAATATCTATCGATAGGAGTCACTAGTAGAACTTGTTAAATGGAATCGAACATAAAAAAGGTTTTGAACCCTTGATTAAGTATGTTGTTTCCATACAATTTTACAACCTTGTCAGATTTGAAAATTTACTACATAAAACATCTGTTTTTCATTTCAATTACATTTAATAAAAACCAAACTATTGTGGTTCCATTGGCATTAAATTTAATTTATCAGTATAATCATTTTTTTTATGTATATTGCAGGCAGTACTTCCTCTTTTCTTCGCCGCAGTCTCTGCTGGCTTCTTGGGAGCCGCTCCCGCCGTCTATGGAGGTGGTTTGGGTTATGCTGGTTATGCCCATGCCGCTCCTCTCGCCACCACCTATGCCGCTGCCGCCCCAGTTGTAGCTGCCCATGCCGCTCCCTTTGCTGTAGCCCATGCCGCTCCAGTTGCTGTTGCCCACGCCGCTCCAGTCGCCACTTCTTATGCTAACACCTACAGAACTGTAAACAAGGGTGTTGCCTTTGCCGCTCCAGCTGTTGGATATGCTGCTGCCCCAGCTGTAGCCACAGTCGCTCACGCTGCTCCAGTCGCCTATGCTGCCCCAGCTGTAGCCACAGTCGCTCACGCTGCTCCAGTAGCCTATGCTGCCCCAGCTGTAGCCACCGTCGCCCATGCTGCTCCAGTCGCCTATGGTGCTGGTTACGGATATGGTGCCGGTTACGGATATGGTGCCGGTTACGGATATGGACTTGGATATGGTGGACTCAAATACGGAGGTCTCCTTCACTAAATTATTTTGCTAGTATAGCAGCGCGCTCTATTTAGCTGATTTTTTTTCAGCAATTCCTCAACCCTTCTAATCCTTATGTATATATAGCGCCCTTTATTAAATAATTTATTATTTTAAAATATGGTTTATTTTTTTCAATACCTGACTTCAAACTTTCTACTGTTTTTGGAGATATTCAACTTTTTTTTAACACTCTGATCGCTAATAGATTTAAATCCACCTCTCGACATTTAAATTATTCCTGTTTAACTTAATAGAAAAACTAAAAAATTAGATGGGCATTGCGATCTGAGCATACTCAATGCTATGGATGCTATCTCGACGCTAATAATATCGTTAAAAATTTACAAATTACATAATTATCCATTAAAGAAGTAATGTAATTATTTATTTACTGGCCATCAACTCTTTATTTCCAATGTTTACAACATTACTGCTTGAACTATCAATATGATTATAGACCTAGTAAAACAGTATCATATTGATAAGATTGAAAAGATAAATTTAATAACATAGCTAATATAAACCAATAATAAGCTTAAAATAATAAAATATATAATGTTAAAATTAATAAACATAAACAATGATTAATGAAAACAATAAAATAGAAAAAGTAAAAAAACAAATGATTCTTCAACTCTATAATAGACTTTCTACTAAGTGTATCTGATTCTATTGGCAAAAGAGATACCACTATAATTGCATGTTTCATGCACTAAGCTTTATTTTTTGTGTGTTTGAAACACTAATCATTCTATATTTTTATTTCACAATAGATTTTAAATCAGTGTATCTCTGAATAGATGATGTTCACTACAGGCTTGTCCTTGGATGTTAAGATCTTTCCAAACACACTCAAACCGCAACTGCCATAAAATTTATCCTTGTTTGGTAGGTAAGTATTCTAGTCTTCTTTGCTGATATCGTTACTTATAATTACATATATAAACCTTGTTGAATTATTAGGGCTTGATATGTTTAAGTAAAATATTCTAAATTATCGGAAACGTTTAGCTATATTACAAATTAAAAAAATCTGATGTGAAACAATCACACGACTTTATGTCACTCCTGTGAATGCAATTATATATAAAATACAACTTTTCTTTAAACTTAAATTTTAAGTATTTTTCTTAACATAAGTATCAAGATGGTGGGAGGGAGATAAGTACCAATCTATACTAATCTTGGCAGGTAGAGAAGTGATGAGGTTATAGTATTGCCTAATAAAGCGTCTAAAAACACTGTACTAATCACATATAAAATTTGAAATTAACACCACAAATTCCACACAACTTTTCAAAATATTTTTTTTCTTTTGAAACGTTTTAAACAAAGGTAAAATGTTTTTATCTGTGAAGTTAGCATACAAAGCTTAAAGGGAATCGTTGCAGTCGATTTCAAGTAAATTTCAGATAGATAAATAGATGAAAAGCTTTATTACAAATACACATATGTACAATATAACATATAGAAATGCCAATGTACATTACATTATAACCTTCCTAAATTGTTTATATAGTGATTTTTGGGATAAGGTGAGGAACAATATGCAGGGAAAAAAGGATAAAAAACCTGCAGCTTTAGGAAAATACGAGGGTGGTTTGAAAAGTTCTCGGAATGTACTAGAAAGAATGTCTTACCTCGGTGGAACTGCTTTTATTTTTCAACATAGTCTCCCTGTAGACTAATGCATTTGGTCCAGCGATGTTCCAATGCCTTTATCCCATCTCGAAAATGAGATTCCTCCAGGCCTGCAAAGTACCTCTCCAATTCGGCTGTCAGTTCTTCCGTTGTAGGAAATCTCCGTCCACCGAGGAAAATTTTCAGCTTGGGGAAGAGATGAAAGTCTGATGGTGCCAAATCAGGTGAATAAGGTGGATGTGGCAACAATTCGTACCTCAGTTCATGAAGTTTTGCCATGGCAATAACACTTGTGTGCGGGCGGGCGTTGTCCTGATGAAAGATGACTTTCTTCCTTGCCAAACCAGGTCGCGTATCTTTTCCTGTAGTTGGTAGGTTTGCATAGTATTGCCCCGTAATTGTTTGGCCAGTAGGAAGATAATCTATCAGCAGAATGCCTTTTGCATCCCAGAAAACTGAGGCCATGACCTTTCCGGCCGAACGTACTGCCTTTGCTTTCTTTGGTGGTGGTGACTCAGCATGTTTCCACTGCTTTGACTGCTGTTTTGTCTCTGGGGTATAGTAGTGGACCCAAGTTTCATCTGTAGTCACAAACCGGCGCAAAAAATCTTGTTGGTTGCGCTGAAAACGGGCCAGACTTTGTTCGGACATTTCCAATCTGGTGCGTTTATGGTCCAATGTCAAGAGCCGCGGCACCCATCTTGCCGATAATTTTTTCTTCCCAATTCTTCGATTAAAATGTGATATACCCGTTCAGATGACATCCCTATAGCTTCAGCAATCCGCACTTTCAGTCGACGATCCTCCATGACCATTTTATGCACTTTTGCGATAAATTCTGGGGTCGTAGCACTTTTTGGCCGTCCACTACGCGGATCATCATCTAAGCTCTCCCTACCAAATTTAAACTCGCTGGTCCACTTGGCAACAGTTGAATATGAAGGAGCAGAATCCCCCAGTGTGTTCTGAAAGTCGGCATGAATTTCCTTTGCTTTCATACCTTTCTTTACAAAGTACTTAATCACTGCTCGAATCTCAGTTTTTTCCATTGTCGCAAATCACTACGCGGGAACAACAACAAAGAGTCGTCACTACCACTCTCCTGCAGCAAGAGCACTGACGCGCCACGTGTTCACTCACAAAGGATGTGTGATTATTGCGCGGGAACCTCGTTGCTCTAGCACTGACATCTAGCGGTGATTCCGAGAACTTTTCAAACCACCCACGTATTAAGACAGGATGTGTTTCAGTTTTTTATGCCTGTAATGAATGGAGTGATCTTAGGTTGCTATTTCGTGGCAGAGTGGATTATTGGGATGACAGTCTGAAGTGGATAGGAGTTTCAGATGGCGATTTTGGATGTAGGAATAAACTGAGATTACTGAAGATTTTTACGTGAAGTAAGTCGATTTTGGTGTGTTGTGGCGAGTCAGTCGCCAGTCTTAGAAATTTGTTCTGGGTTATCCGAAGTGTTTTTCGATGTTACTGTTATTAGTTAGGCTCCAGGCGGAGGAAGCGTAAAGTAACATCGGTCTGATGACGACTTTTTTGTCACTGATAGGAGTTTGTTTTGTGTGGTCATTTTTGAGTCGAGTGACAGTAACGGGAAGAATAGTCTTATAGTCATTTTTCCAGAATTCACTTTGTCATGTACGTGGGTCGTGAAGTTCAATTTGTTGCCCAGAGTTATTCCGAGGTACTCGATGTTGTTAGTCCAAGGGATCAAAGTGTTGTGTTTATTTTTTGTCTACGTGATTGTAGGACTACGTTTAGTAAGCAGTATGCTATTTGTTTTGCCATGATTTATTTTCATTTTCCATTTATTTATTCTATTTATTTATTTATTTATTGCTTTTAAGGTGCATGCCTTTTAGCAAGGAATAGCGTACAAAACAATACATAAAGAGTAACATATATATATATATATATAAAGACAATACATTAGTGCTTCAATGAAAATAAAAAGAAACTTCAAAGTTATTAATAAAGTAAGTAACTAATTATAAATCATGTGGATATAATTAAGATTATGGCACTTTTTCTTCGTTTCTGCTTTTTTATTTTTAATAATTGTGATTACAGCTTTAATTTTGAAATCTTTAACAAAAATTATTTATTCATTAAGCGCAAAAGATCTTAGCTTCATGGCGCCAGCAATATAATAAAATATCTCATTTAGTTATTTTTGATGACTATCTACTTGCAAAATTTTAATTAAGAGGTTATTGTTATCTCCACTGTTTATATATTTCCAAATATATGGTGAGTAAATAGGGCAAATTAAAAGCATGTGCTCCAGCGTCTCCAGCCCCCGCGTATTGCAGATCATACAGAATGATTTAGTGTCAATAGAATAAGAGTGGTCTTTTATAAAAAAAAAACCTGATTTTTGTCAGTCCCTCTAAGGCGCAATTGTAGTATGACTCGGACTTTCTGAATGGGCTGCATACAGTTCGAGGTAGTCCTCACCGGAGACCCCAGACCGCTAACACATCTAAATAGAGCATTAAAATTAGAGTTACAAACTCTCTCAAGGTCATACGAAAGACTATTTATAGCCCAAAGCTCCAACAATGCCCTCGATTCTGAACAAGAGTTCATTTTTCATTTAGTGCCATATTTCGTCTGTTTGTCTACTGCAGATTTAAGTCTGTTAGTAATAGTATCAATTCTCTATGATGATGATGTGTTCAAAGCAACCTCATCAGCGTATGAGGGATTTGGGAAGAGGATTAATGTAGGTGATGAATAGGAAAGAGGCAGGATCGGTCCCCTTGAGGAACGCCTGCTGCTATTGGGTAGGAGTCATTGGGTGGCCGTGTTTAGGTGGATGTTAAATTTTCTATAGGAGTTTAGTAAGATATTGAGGGAGAGTAAATTCAAAAAAACAGGGAAGAAATTAGCTCAGTGGTAGCGCGTTGGACTAGCAATGCGGCGGTCCCGGGTTCGAGTCCAGCTGCTGCCCTTAGATTTTTTTCTTTCTAGGAGCCCCTTACAGCTCACTGTCCAGTAATGGACAGTGTTGCCTGTAACGAAAGAATACTGTCCGGAGGCCGGCAATGCACTGAGAAGGCACCGAACTTTGGGGTAGAAGGCTCCTATATGGGCTCAGAAGAGCTTTGGTTAGCATAGGGCTTGGTCCCTCCACAGACAAATAAAAAAATAAAAAAAAAAAATAACTCAAAAACCTATACTATAAAGTCAAACTATAAAACTGAATTTCATCAAATTTGGAATTCTATCAATCCTCTTAATGTATATTAATATTATTGTAGGTGGTCAAAATATATATTATATTGAAGTTACACTTAAGAGGGAAGCTTAACGCTACTGTTCCCCCAGAACACCCCAAAAAAAACAATTTTTCCCGGAAAGTGTTTCAAATAAAAGTGATAGGTATTTATGCGTGTTGATAGTAATATACAAAGTTTAATTAAAATCGTTGGAGCCATTTTCGAGAAAAATCATGAAAACTGAAAAAAAAAAAAAAAAAAAACATTCAATAAACATTCGCACTACCGTTTGATGGATTTTACCCGAAATCTTTGTGTCTGATGCAGTGGTTTTTAAACAAACACATATACAAATCATTCCCTAAAAAATTTTTTTCGTATTTAGGGAATCCCAAAATATGTATAGATAGATACATAATTTATTTGTTTAATCTTCAGTTTTTACAAATAGAAATCGGGTCAGTACAATAAATAAATTACAAAAATGAAAAATAAATAGAATATAAAAATCAAGATAAAATAAAACATAACTCAATTAGTTTATAAAAATTAAACACACTACAAAAAATAAATTAAAGGAAATTATATATGTTACCTAATTATATATTAAATAAATAAAAGACACTACATCGGAAACAAAAACAAACTGAAATTAATAAATTCTGGACAATATTAATTCTGGCAAGAAAATAAATATACATAAAACTTGAACTATGTATAAAAGCACTTTAGAGTAAATCAAATAAAACACGTATTATTAATGTATAAGTTTCCTTAGTGACATGGCGTGTAGAGAAAGCAATTGTTAATGATGTTCAATTTTTGAAAGTGATGAAGATCGCTTAATAGTGAGCTAACAGCACATTCATAGTCGTGCAATTATATCAAATCTTAAATGATTGAAGGCAGGACAAGTAAATAAAATATGGTTCAACGATTATGGTGCTCTGTTACATAAAATACATATCTCACGAGCCAGGAATCCGAATAGAATCTACCAGAGATGGAAAATCTTAACATGTTGTCTGAGGACAACCGGATTTGGCCATATAAATTTAATTTTTTTAAAATTAATTCTAAGTTGAAGATAACTCTCTGACTCACCTAGTGTGCCCACAGTCTTGTAGACTGTATTGTACTGACAGTTGAGAGCACGATTTATATCCAATGACAAACAATGATTTCTCATTCTCAGTACAAGCTCGATAGGCTAGACTGAACAGTGCGCAAATCCTGTTCCAACCAGAAATTATCATTATTTATAGCGATCTCAATTGTAAACCCCAGTTGTAATCAATTGACACCCCTTCTCTTCTGACCATATTCAATCCTTCTAGATCCTTGCATACTCAAGCAGGAATGCTCGGAACTGTCCCATGTCTAGATTCGGCAATAACCCTTATAGAATTACAGTCTGCATTAAAATCTTGCAAAAGGAATAAAGCTCCAGGCGTGTATTCAATCGCAACTTAACTCCTGCTTGGGAGCATTACCTCCCAAAATATGTATTTCCAGAGAAACTCAAGTGTCGAAAATCTGGCATGATCATATTTTACTTTCTCTTAAGAGGAAGCTGCTTCTAGACTTCATCAATTTTGATGCGAAAGAGAAGCTAAAAAGAAAATGGTAGTAATTCAATTAAAAGAGTTTTATAAATGGGGGGGCCACCTAAAATTTGTTCTCTCTTCTTTAAAGTGTATGCTATCTCGTTTTGTTTTGTTTTTTGTTATTAAATGATGGAATTAGCTCAGTGGTTGGTTGCGCTGTGGTAGGACTCACGTACGAGGAGGTACGTAAGACTCACTACTAAATTTTTACGATCAAGAATTTTTTTTTTCTCTTCCCTAATCAACCAACCAACCTGTCAACCATAATTTTATTTTGCAAAGAAGAATAGGAACAGATTAGGAAGACAGAAATAAACAAATATCTGCAAAAAGGATGGAATTCATAGACCTAATAAGGGGCAAAAAATATTGATAAAAAAACATTAGATGAGAATTGATATAAATATTGAACATTAGTAATAGCGAATTTCAAGATTCTCTACATTTTTTTTGAGCTAAAATGGAAGTACACATTAAGAATTTAGTAAACAACGAGCCCATTTATTGTCCTAATCCCTCAAAGATATGGGTCGCTAGAATTTGACAAAACTTAATGTGAGAATCCTCCTCTTCTGTCCTCTGACAATTTCTACGATGAAGTTCTTGCAAAAGACCTTCTTTTGTAAATATGTAAATATATCTTCTTACCATATTATGCAAATTAAGGAATCCAACTAGGCATCTAACTGAAGACTGTGAAGGATAATATCAACTCATTGTCAGCACTATTTAGATAAGTAATGAGCATTATAGACTATGAACCAATTTAGAAGCTGTCATACCTATGTAAATTGAACGAATTTCTGAATTTCATGTTGACAGTACACTTTCTGTTACGATTATATATGTTGTTTTTAGTGGATACTACTATAATATATAATTTTCAGCAAATATATCTTGTAATATCTCGAACTTTTTTTTAAGAGTAAAGCTGTATTATATCGTATTATTAAATGGCCATATTATTATACTGATTTTGTATGTTTTTTTTTACTACATACAAGCATCTAGTTAATGCATTTTATAAATAATTTGTAGAAATATTGTAGATGGATCTGCAAATTGATAAGTATAATAGAACTAATTTGTAAACTAGTTGTACAGATAATTAGCGGTTAAAACCGGGTTTACTACATTACACAGTTGGTTAATAAGTTAAGCGGTCCACTTAATATCAACAGATCGTTATTAGATCAAATTAAACTTTTGTAAATATAGAAACCTGTTTTATGCAATAAATCTAAAACTATTACTTTATTTTTATTTATTTATAAATTTATAATTCCTTTGTAGGAGAAAAGGACCACATTTAAGAATTTTAAGTCCTTTTGAAGGCATAATATCATTATGATTCCTTAAATAAAAATGTGACCAAATAAGCGAAAAGTAAGTAAAATTTTTTTTAATTTGCTTTAAATTCATAAATATTTTTTACCTTATTGGTAAGTAAACTTTATTTATTGAAAAATAAATTCAATATTTGTAAAAAAAAGGCAGGGTTTATACAGTGCAACTTACAACTAGTTCTTGCCACTCAAATGAGTAACAGAATTGGCAAGTTAGATACAAGGCGACGGGAGATTCCCAAGGTAACTGTTTTTATTTGCATTACAGCACTAACGGTGCCCCAGGTCATTGGCGCCCGGAGCCTTCTCAGCGCACTGCCAGCCTCTGGACAGTGTTATCTCGCAGCAGACTGTTCCATCACCGAACAGTGAGCTGTAGAGGCTCCTAGGAAGAAAAAAATCTAAGGGTAGCACAGCTGGACTCGAACCCGGATCCTCCGCGTGGGAGTCCAGTACGCTAATCACTTTCCCTAACATGGGGAAGGGGCTTTAATTGAAAAATATAAATTTGTGGTATTTATGAATTTAAAGGAGCATAATTGGTTAAGGGGCTTTTGGGGTAGAAGAGGTGACCTTAGAATTCCCTCTAAACTCGAAAGTGCAATTTGAATATAATGTGGTAATTATTATTATTATTATTATTCAATAATTGTTATTCTTAAGGAGCAGCAGTCACAAAATAAATAAAAGTACTTCGAAACTTTGAAACAGTAGCGCTGTTGGGTGCTGATGACTTTTCTTTTTGGCCAGGAACAGATTTTATGACACGATAATTGGATTATGAAGGTACTTTTCTTCCTATGAGTACCTTATAACCCAGACATCTTGGCCATCTTTCTGCTTTTGTTAGGACATTAAATTTGAAAGCCATGTTACATATAAAAAATTATTAGGCAAAGATAATTATGAACTGACTGTTGCAGCAGGTGCAGCTGCTATTATTATTGCATTTAAAGGCAACATAGGGAAAGTGAAATTTAGTAAAAAAAAAAAAACGTATTCAGTGGTGGTTCGTGGAACATAAACTGCAAGATCTTAACAAAACAAAAAATACAAAAAATTAAAATTTAACTTATAGAATCGAGCATTTAAGTACTTTTGAATATTTCAATAAAAGTTTTGTTTAAAGTGTATATTAAGTATCTACCTTGAGTTAATATACTCGTACTAAATTGGACATCCCCTGATTTCACTCAAGAGATTTACTGACGTCCTTTGCAAAACAGTATACTCAGTATACATCCATAAATCCAGATATTCTTAAGCTATAATACCTAGGTGAATTCTGGTTTGGAAGTTACATTTTTTCTTACTCAAACTACATTAAGCAGAAGTGATCTTGGTTTCTTCTGACATTTGGTTTGTAGAATACAATATTTTTAATTGTTCCTCTTTCAGCCAAAGTTAAATCACTAAAAAAGAAGTCTATTTAATAGTCGTTATAAATAAGAAGTAATGCCAAAAATAAGCAATAATGTAAATAAGTTATTTATTAGAATTAGAAAAATGAAAAACTATATTCAGGAAACAAAGATAGAAAAATACGTTATAAGTGAATATGTTTGGACCACAATTAGAACAAAAGATTTAAAAAAATATTGAAATGAAAGAAATTATGCAAATTATGTTTAAATTTATGTCAAAATAAAAATAATGAAAGAAGAAAAAAATTGTTACGTGAACTAAGGTAAAAAAAGAAAAGAACCATTTCTAAGCCCAGTAAGTTATTCTTACTGCAGAATAAAACAAGTCAGTTTCGCACAAGTTTAGCAGGAAGTATGAAAGTGGTCTAGTCAAACATGTATTGTATTGTTTTTTTGGTAGACTTCTATATTCTGAACTTAGATAAATGAATTAAAATATTTTAATGTAAATTAGTAGCTATTTTTTCAAGCGTACTTTACGTCCAATACTCAATCATATGTCATGGACGAAGGTGGGTAGCAAACATATTTTACTTTATTGAATATGTGGACGGGTCCGCAGTGCTGGATAACAACTGGTATTTTATCTGTCGTAGCATGGATATTCATTTGGTTCTTGAGGTTATCTAGGGAAGGGGGATGACCTCACCACATGTATACAACAACCAGCAAGTATGAACGTATCAGGAACATTACCATTACGTTGAAGTGTAAAGACGATCGATGAAAATCCGAAGCCGATCAGATACCAAATGGATATGCATGCTACGATGGATAAAATACCAGATACTTTACTTTATATTACATCAAACAAAATCCAGGGCCAAGACCGGAAATCGAACCAGTACCACAGTGCACCTCAACTTTGAAGTACGCGCCTCTTTTAGTTATCACTTGACACTAGCATGGCGCCTATAAATGAATTTATCTGAAACAAACTATTTAAAAGTAATAATGTTTTACAATTTACCAGAATTCAATTTGATTGTTTTGAAAAAGTTGTTTTTATACAAATTAAAATGTATTTCATTAGACCGCTCGGTCATGATTAATGCTCACAATGTGTAGTGTTAATCACACACAATAATGCTGCAAATATTCTAGAACAGTAAATGGGCTACAGTCGGCCAAAATAGAACTTTTGTTGGACAAAATAAACAAAATAAATATACTTGGAATGTTAGTTTCAAAAGCATAACTTTCTATCAATTACCTTATAGTCAATGCCCAAGTCGCCAAAAGCTTCAAGCGGTGATTATATTATTATTTTATATTATTTTTAGATATTACAGTGAAAAATCGTTTAACACCAAAACGCTTAACATGAAAAATCGGTTAACACGAAATCATACTGTGGTCCCGACAAAGTACTATGTAATTAATTTAATACTATGTAAACTTTTAACACGAAACAAATATCGCTTAACACGAAAAGATTTCACTTCTCGGACGAACAAAATATATCTGTTTTCTGCAGTCATATCGTCAGGCAGACTTTTTGGTTAGATGGAACAAATAAACAATGGCTGCCACTGTTGCTGGGTTTCCGCTTGTCTTAGGAGTAGTAAAGACATCGCCATTGTCAAAACATTTCTGTTAGTTTTTGAATTCGGTGAATTTTGTGTTAAAAAAATCAGCGAAGTTTGTGTTTTTTTGTAACTTTTATACATAAACTTATTTTCTTTTTTTTACGTGTACAATGGCAGAGAAATCGGGACGAAAACAAACCGATATTTTATTCTCTTAACACGAAAATCTTTTAACACGAAAAAATATTTCGGTCCCCTAAGTTTAGTGTTAAACACTTTTCACTGTATTTTATTATATTATATTATTTTAGTAATACATTTTTTTTTATAATAATAATCACGTTCTGTAGGTAAATTTAATAAGGACAAAGGTTTGTTATGTACAATGTTAGGCCCAATTAGAATGGCTGATATGGAAGTAAAATGTCCACAAAAACTAAAAATATTGATATTGAATTTGCTATCTTTAGCTTTTCTTGATGGACACATTGAGATACATTACTTGCCATGAAAATTTCAGTCTTTTTAAATTATTTTCCTTTAATACAGTTACTTAAACTATGTCATTGAATTTCATTACTTATAAAAATGTTGTTATTAATTTAAATATCAAATGAACTATTAAATATGAAAATACGTAAATATGTTCTCATTAGTGTGACCTTTATCTTAAGTTAATAACAATCTTAAAAAAAAAAAAAGAAAAAAAAAAGAGGTATTATTTTTAAACTTTATAGAGCAAGTTTATTAGCTCTTTCGTAACAAAATAAAAAAATAAATAAATTTAGATTTAAACAGTCTGGCAAAGTTAATTCTCTTGATAGGCAAACAGTACAATATTTAGCAATATTTATTTCGAAATCAGTAAATGATATACGTAGATAAAGACATTTTAATTGATATTTTCTTGGAGAGCATTATTTAATAAAACAGTGGGAAAAATTATGTAGTTTCAATAAAGAAATAAGCTCAACAGAGAGTTGAAAAGTTGAAAAATTCTATTTAAAAAGATGTGTGTGAATGTGGGCCCTGCTATATGTGCCATCATTTTTTTTTTGTAAAAACATGTTTGTAAGCAGAGCTGTATAGTAATAAAGAAAATTATGCTGATTACAACCCCGAAACTACAGAAATTAAAATATCCCATTGCTACGATTGATATTGCAAAATTCATAGAGACAGTAGCGACGAGTGACATTAAGTCCCAGACTTAGAGACTTATAATTTGAAAATAAAAGTTTCTCTCATTTTTAGGTCTTTTATTGCGTTTATTTCTTTCATTATTCCAACCTGGTTGGAAAGTCCAAGTATGCAGGAGTGTTTTGAATCTGACGGGCTAAAGTTACTATTGAGGGATTATGTCTAGACAGTAATCTGAGTGAATGAGAGCTCCAATTAATGAGATAAAAAGGAAGAATGGAGGTCGTAGCTCTTGTATCATCTTGCTGGCTTTGTGGAAGCGATATATGAAGTGTAAAAAGGAGATCTTATAGTATTCCAAAGGGCTCTTATAGTACTACAAGTCTGATATTCATGCTCTCAATGGGTTAAAGAGAGCTTGAAATGGTATCCTTATTTGTTGCACCTTTTGCTCAATAATATCCCTTTATATTAAAATGGAATTTTGACGTCACAGCTTCTTTTTCATAAAACCCAACTATCAGCTTTTTGGAGATTTTTAGTTTTCAAACAACAACAACAACAAGAAGTTGCAGAGCTTAAAAATAAAATAAAATAAACGGAAATTAATTAAAAAATATGTTACAATATATTGATTGCAAACTTCATCCTCGACCTTGATTATTTGTTGCTTCTGAAGGAGTTACACCATTAGACCCTCCTAAAGCGCTAATTCAGTGTAATTTATACGTTCTATCATATTTATAATGTTACAAACTATTCAGTATATAGCTTATATTCCAGGTTAGACGATAAACTTCAGCAAAATGAATTTACTGAATAGTTTGTGCGTATTTTGTAGGGTTTTATTTAACTGGTGGCACCAGCAATTTTCCTTGTTCAGAGTACGTACTTATGTATATCTATAATGCTGTGGAAAACAGTTAATTCTCACTTTAATAGACTGTGACTGCTTCATTTATGGAGATATAGCTGCCTGTCATGTTAATCTCGTGGATAAATTCAAGGCTTGAGAAATTATCTGGGAGCTCTCACTTCGATTCCAACTAATGCACTCCTTGCTGAAGCCAAGGAAAACCTCTCTCAAACAGTAAGAACTTGTTGGCATCAAGCCTTCATTATTGACAGAATGGTTATTAAAAGACAACGTCTAATTTAATGGATGAGCAATTTGGCGCCTATGAGTGATTATCTGGCATAAGAAAAAAGTGCCAATCCTAGATCAATTTTGTACTTTGTCATATTTCTTACTGGAGTTAAAACGTTCAGAGAATGTTGCCAATTTTGAAATGCACTAATTTTAAAACAGTTTAAAAATTTCCATACAGAGTTAATAATAATAATAGTAATAATAATAATGAGTTTATTAAACATAAAATTACAAAAATTGAGACATTCTCTGTACAAAATGCATACACAAAGTATGAACTAAAAGTGCATCTGCAGAGTTGAGCTGCTTTATAGTAACAAAAATCTGATGTGAATCACTCACACCAGTTTCTCTAACCAATTTTATAGTTAGTATATCACATTTAATGAAATTAGTTGGTTTTTTTTTTTTATGTTATTCATACTAATTTTCTTGAAACTCGGAAATTTGGGTATCTATTTATTTTCTAATTAATTTTGTTAAAATAGCAGAATTGTATAATCAACTAAAATAGCACTTTAGAGGAAAAACATAACCCTTCTCCCACCCACAAAATCCCCCTTAAATTTGTTTATCCGGAAAAAAGTTTCAAATAAAAGTTGTAGCACTTTGTATGTGTAGTTCACAAACTTAGTTTAAAGAAAATCATCGGTGCTGTTTTAGAGAATACTGAAAAATACTCTTCAGTAAAAACGCACTTTATCAGTCATCCGATTTTCTTCAAACTCAAAATTCCGACAACATATTTAATTCTGATTAATGTTATTTAGAAGATAGAATTCTGTAATAAACTGTTATAGCACTTTAGAGGAAAATCTCACCCCCACCACTTCCCCAGAAATGTCCTTAAATAAATTTTCCTGAAGAAATGGTTCAAATAAAAGTTGTAGCTCATTATACGTGTAGTTGATATACCAAGTTTAAAGAAAATTATTGTAACCATTTTTGAGAAAATCATAAAAAAACGAAAATAAAATTTAGTAAAGTGGTACTTTTGGTTGAACGACTTTTACTAAAAGCTTATTTTCAAGTCTCCTGGTAGCACTTTAACGAAATACTAAGATTGAGCATTCTGCTATTTTTCGTTTTTGAGATATACTGTTTCACATACATATATATGTATATACATAAACACACAGCACACACGCGCACAGACCAATGCGTGTGGTCCTAAAAACCACTTTTTTGGACCCAGCGGACTTCAAAACGGATATTTGCGGTGAAAACTCGATTTCGAAAATTGGACACGATTACAATACTACTTACTAACAACAGTTACGAGGAAGTAAAAATGAAACAAATCTCCAATATTGAACACAAGGCTATAGGTTGTGGATTTTATCCATCATAGCATGCATATTGATTTTGTTCCTGACCGATTTCGGATTTTCATCCATCGTCAGAACAAATTCACCAAGTTCACGTGTGGAGAGTTCACTTCAAGTGTAATGTTTCTGTTACACTCACACTTGTTGGTTGTATACATATGTGAGGAGGTTATCAAGCATTGCGGACCCACCCACATTTTCAACAAAGGTAGAGAATTTGTATATAGATATATATACGAATGCATACATGCAACACAGCCATGTAAAATAAAATAAAATAAAAAATGTAGTCAATAATTTGTACGGTTCAATTAAAAATTGCCTATACTTTATGGTGTACAATAGTGTCACTCGTTTTCGCATTTTTTATCAATGATCTACACGAATTTATTGAGAAAAGTATTCGAGTGGCTGGCAAGAATATTGGATGCCTAATAAAAGCCAACATCTTCGTTATCATGGCAGAACACCCGACAGTATTACAGAGAATCATAAACAGGTATTAAATACTGTCCATATAGGCAGAAGCTTTACATATCAAAATAATTTATCTAATTCTGAAAATAGTGCTGCTTCGAAAATCTACAATACCATTTCTTTGACAGATACTTACTTGCACATACATTCAACACTCTATTAGTATAAAATATTAAATCTTATGTGAAAGCAGTTGCGATTGGGTAGAATTTTATACGTATGTCACAACAATTAACAAAACCAAAATCAATTAACAAAACCCTAGTTTCTTGTTTTGGTGGGACAACACTTTAAGTAGGGGATTTTGCAGCACATTTTTTAAAAACGTAGGATTAGCCATAATTATTCTTCTCATCATCTGGCCAGGTATGGCAGTGATATTTAATCCCATATTGTACATGTGATACTAACATAATCGCAGATGCAAACCATCTCATGTTATACTGTAAAATGTGAAGTAAGGGGAGGGATCGACTGGAAGGGTGACATTAATGCAGAATGCCCTCCCTCCCTACCACCCAATTTTAAACTCACAATGCCGGCGACCTCCACTTGGAATTATGTTACGATATAAAAAGTTATTTTAAAATTCTAAAATGTTGCAGAAATTAAATGCAAAATAATCGTATATTGGTTAAAAAAACAAAAAAATTAATAAAGGCAAAGAAATCATTAAAATTAATCAAGATTATTTATTTATTGATGGCTTATTTGCATTGTTGAAAAAGCCCATAAAAATCCTCATTATCTGGGAAACTAGTGTTTAACTTAAATCTACTTCCATTTTATTTCAGTAATTTGGAGCTATCCATTGCGCACCCTGATAGCTATTGTTGGCCATAAAGTTGAGAATTCTCTTTTGTGTTCAGTTACAAGTATAAGAAACTGTTTTACTTGCATATTGCAAATAACTATTGTTGAGTGTCAAGGGAGATCTTACATCATGTGTAAGTAACAGCCTTAACTAAAATAAATTCTGAATTGGAAATAAAAACAAACTTAAAAGTATTAAACCCTTTATAATCTTTTTACAACAGTAATAAGTGATTAATTAAGGTAAAAAACGAGCTTTTAATATTTTTTTCCCATACCAAATTATAGCCAATAAAAATGTACCTTCCATTTTCGCCCAATTTTGCCAACCTAATTATCAAATACCAATAAAAATACCAAATTTCCCCAACAACTAAATATATATATATAAAAAAAAGAGCATAAACATTATTTTAATAAAAACTTCCAAATTTTAAGAATATTGAAACTGAGAATAATAACAATTAGAAAATATTTTAAATGTACAACCAGATTTTTAATAAATAGTATTACATAATTATTTTAAACAAATTGAAATGCCAATCACGTAAATAAGTAAAATTATATATTCTGAAAGAAAAAATTTGATTGAGGCAAACGGATACTTATATGAAATATTTCTATTACAAAAAAAAACTATTAAAATAGGTGTGGATTTGGGGCAGAAATTCTTGCATTACCTTTCTACGGAAATCAATTATTATTAGTGCAATTACTTTGACTTTTAAATAACATATTAAGAATATAATTTCTCAAAATGTAGTGTGAACCTTCTCCTCTCTTATGTGGACATTCGTCCAACTTCCTTCCGACAAATTATCAAACAATCTTGGAATATATTTTACATGAAAGACAAATTTCATATTTGATAACTGTAAAATCCACTACAGTTTTCACCAAATTGTCTATAAATTTCTATATTAAAAATTTAAAAATGATTGCTTTTATATGGATAGGTAATTTACGAAATTCTTGAAGTTCTTGGAGATTATTTTCGTGGATAATTTGAATAATCTGGTGTAACATGTATACAAGTATACGTGTCCAAATGGCAGATAGTACCTGGTAGTATTCTGAAAGAGAGTGCTAATATTATTTTAAAATAATTCTATTTGAAATCTAAGTCTTAGATTTCTCAAAAAAAAAGTCACAAATTCCGAAAGAAAAAAAAATCAATTCTTCCCCCCAAAAAATGTCTCGAATTAAAATGATTCGAATTATAATTGAGTTTCTAATTGGGTATAATTGAGTGTTCCGTTTAGCATTATAAGTTTAAAGAAAATCGTAATAATCGTTAAAAAAAAAAATGCCAGAATACACAAAAACCAATATAACGTGATTTTTCAAACAATTTTAGGTAACAGAGGATCTAAAAACAATATATTTACACAGAAAATTCAACTTTGAAAATTTATCACGATAAGTATTCAATTTTACAGCAAGTATAAGGCAGCAACATAAAAAAAAACAACATTTAGGAGATTGGTACTTTGATTGGTAACGTTGGGTGAGATTGATATGACTTTGATATTAAACCATACAAGTGGTAATATTCTGGCCCAATAAAGCCCATCAAAAACATTGGACCAATTACATATAATATTTGAAATTTATCGCCACAAATTCTGCCCAACTATCCAAAATAATTTTTTTTTGGGAGGGGGGTATGTTTCAAATACATAAGAGTAATACATTTATATCTGTGAAGTTAGCATACCATGTTTAAAGGAAATCTTTTTAGTTGTTTTGGAAAAAATTCCACCTATCTACCTATAAAGACGTATTTCCGGTTTATCGATTTTATTCAAATTTGGAATTTTAGGAGTTTACAGAGCATTACGACTAATTTTTCTGTTAAATTGTAAACAGTGGTAGAAATAACTTGGCTACGTCCAACACTGCGTGCATATAATCTTTCGGGGATCCATTTAGAAAATAAACCAATTAATCTTAAGCACTTATTTTATACTCTTTGCAGCTTATTACAGTTGGTTCCACTTAGTGTTGGACCAAACCGGAACTGCGTATAACAGCACAGGGCGAACGTATAGGTAGAAAAATCAATTTTTTGTTACAGACATTCACCTGTAAGTTCCTGTTAAGAATGGAAAACAAATTAAAAGATAAGACCCAATGCTTTATCGCAGACTGTGTTTACATACTTCGTAAAGGTTAGCCTAGAGAGTCTAATACTAGCCCGAGATACTTCACTTCCTTTTTCCACGGTAGTAGTAAGTTCCCCTTTAATTTTAACATGTTTATTTGACAACAGGCATTCTGCGGGTAAACAGAATAATTTCAGTTTTTGTTTCCTTGGTTCTGATCCTTCATTTTTTTAAAAATATTTGAAATTTTTTTCGAGATCTACTGTGAGATGCTTAGTAATAGTGTCAATTGTGAAAGACGATATAAAGAAAGCAGTATCATCAACATAGAGGGGGCACAGCTTCTAATGTATAATTAGTAACAAATAAATGGTCTGTATATGAATCTGTATATGAATGAATGTTGAATGAAGTGGTACTTTAAAGGGAAGATTAATGTTATTTTTCCCCCCCACAACCCCTCAAAAAAATTCAATTTTCCCTGGAAAATGTTTCAAATTAAAATGATGGGCAATTTATGTGTGCCGATAAGATAAGAAGTATAAAGCAAAAATATAAACCTACAGTAAAGTCACACTACTTGTTGATGGATTTTGCCAGAAATGTTCGTGTCCAATATGTGATGATGGTAGTATTTAAACGTAATACACCAAGTTCGTGCTTTCTGGGATTTAAATCTTTGTGATATTTTGTTAATATATACATTCATAAAACACACATAATCACACAGACCAATCGCTAAAAACATTTTTTTCGTATTTAGGGAATCTTAAAATAAAAATAAATAAAAAAATACATTTTTTAATATCATCTTCAGTTTAAGATACATAAATACAAGATTGCAACTGTCAGGTTGCATGAATTCGAAAAAATTGCGTCTAGCAGAAAGTTATCTCTTTTGGTGGATTTCAATATTATTAATGTTTATTATATTATTAATGTATTATTTTTTTTAAATTTCATTAAGTTTATGTTCTGTATTATTATTTTCTTACTGCTGTATGAGATCAAGTGAAAAAGTAGTGTTTAGAGTGTGAAAAAGTATTTTTAGAGTTGGTGTTTTTGTTTGTTTCTTTGTGTATGTGAATGTGTGAATATAGATATAGAACCAACATGGCATTCAAATGGAAGTCTGCAAAAACCGGAAGTTCGACTTTTTTCTATGGTTTTCCCCATTTTCTTCTTTTCTTATTTACAAATAAATGGTTGTCCATTAATTTTCACTAAACTTTTTATAGTAACTAACATTTAGATATCACAGTTTTCTAGACAAATTGACTTTTTTTTTTTTTTTGGAATACGGTGACCTCAGGTTCTTTAAAAATAACTACATTACGATTAACTATATAATATAAAAGAAAATTACATATATATATTTTTTATTGGTTAATAAAACGTAAATGAACCTTATAACAGCCAATCTTTATTATTTAAATTCTCCTTACAATTCCCAATGTTTCTGCACTCCACGTGCCATTTTCATAGGGAATAATCTATTTGTTGTTATAACATTACTGAAATTACAATTAGAATTTATTACATTATCACAGAATTGTAATTTCAGTAATGTTATAATACTCTGTGCAGAAACGTTGGGAATTGTAAGGAGAATTTAAACAATAAAGATTGGCTGTTTTATAAGGTTCATTTACGTTTTATTAAACATTACAACAACTATAAAACAGCTATACCAATAACCATACTTAACAAGAATATTATTTTTTATTTAAAAATATCAAGAAATTAAAAGAAAATTGGTGATTGCAATATTGATTTTAGGCTAGCCGAGATATTTGACTTAAATTCGATGTCTAAGAAATTTTTTATTCAGAAATATGCGATAAAATGGCAGAAATCTGAAATGTGATATTAAATAATAGCAAACTATTAAGACTATAGGCATGTCTGCCTCAAATAATTGGCGTTCTAACATCAGAGACTTAATACTCCATTATGACGTCACTGCAGACGAATAATGGATTTTTGACTATTTTTGTTTTTGTTTTCAATAAAGGGATCAACATTAGAACCCGTTCGACCTTACGCATCCATTTTAAACATGTGTGTATTTCTGGTTCTTGGTCAATCTCAAAAAATTATTTCTGATTGACAGTTCAAACTGAAAGAGGAAATTGTTTCCAAAATTATATATATTTTTTTTTTTTGTAAACTTCTCTTTGAGTGAATGGCATGAAGATTTTAAGTAGCGGAAAAGAAGAGTTAACAAGTGTGTTTAGATGGGAAAAGAGTAGATACATTGACCATCAATGATAAGATTTTTCCATGGTAACCTTTTCCAATATCTCAATAATTTCTGAATGATTCTCTTAAAAGAAAACCCTATTTAGTCATACTTTCGAATTTTCACTAATCCTGTGAAAAATCTCGAATTAATGTTAACTCGTTGGCACCAACTTTAATATCGTATTTAAAGATACCATTTAAGTTGATAATGTAAGCAAAATTATGTTAAGACTGCTTTTAAGATTCTCATACAAGAGAAATAGCAGGAAATAACCAAAATCAAGAAAATAAACTCAAAATTTTCTGATTACTCTTATTTTCAAACTTTTGTAAATTTGATATTATTATTGCCTTATGAAAATAAGAGGTCTCGATTTTCTGCTCTTATTTTCTTTTGTTTCTAATGGTAATAATAAGAGTGTAATAGATAGACCCAAAAAGTCTCTTTTTTCGTCAACTCTTTTGGAGAGATTACGAATCCCCCTTTTCAGAAAATGGTTTTAAATGCATAAAATAAGGTATTAGTATCTGCTCGGACAGCCAAGCTACTCTGAAGGTGCTGAGTTCGTGTGTCATCACTTCCAGGTTGGTGAAGACTAAAAGACTGGAAGAGATGTGCTTCCGGTCTGGGTACCAGGTCACATGGGAATTTTTGGGATTGAGGAGGTGGATAAGTTTGCCAAATTAGGTGCCTTTCTCCCTTTCATTGGTTCCGAGCCTGCTGTTGGCGTGTCTTCTCGCACATGTCTCATCCTTATGGATGAGCTCAGTTGGTTGTCGGCAGTCCAAAATGCTCATCGGGGGTCCGGACATGGCTATTACTGAGACGTTGTTGTGTCTTTCACCGAGCTCTCTCAGGCATCTGGTTGGATCCCTTACTGGACATTGTGGTTTAAGGAGACATCTCTACGTAATGGAATCATGCCGGATCCATTTTGTAGTATCTGTGAGGCAGAGGAGGAAACACCTATCCATCTTATGACTGATTGCTTGGGTTGTGAGGAAATTAGGTTCATGACGGACCCTTTGGTCGGAACAGGATGTCTGTGGAAGACCTTAGGCTCTTTCTCCTTATGGTTATTGTCCGATTTATCCGGACTGCGGTGAATCTTAGATGGATTAGACCCGGGAGTCTGGATATTTGTTCTAGACCCAGTTTGTTGTTGTTTTTCTTGGGGCCCAGTGGGGTTTTGGATAGCGTAGGGTTTGGTCCCTCCCATAGACAAATAATAATAATAATAAATGCATAAAATAAAATTACAAAGAAATCATATATATCAAACACATTACAGCTCTTTTTTTTTTAGGAAAAAAAGTATATGCTTCTTTCTGAATCAATTTCATCAGCTACTAAATGCTGCCCAACTCTTGTAGATGTATGTTTAAAAACGTTAGATGTTCACAAAAAGAAGCATGCTGTTATTGACATAAACTAGGGATAAATTAAAAATGTTTTAGTTTGAAGAAAATATCATCAATTAGAGAGAAAAGATTAAGAGAAGTGTGTATTTCACACCACATTTTTTCTTTCCTTATTAAGAGTTATACTGCTCTTACCGTAACAAAAATAAAACAATATAAACCAATCATATTGAAAATGAAATAATATTTCGCAGCATCAGTAATATATAAAAATAAATATCGCCAAGCATGAAAGAAATAACATTTTTGCTGTAAAAACTTTAGCAAATAAAGGGTCTGCCGCATCTTTAATTTTCAAGAATCGTCATGCAGTAAACGGCATCACGTTTTATTATTAACCAAAGTATTAGAATAGTTTTACAAAAAATAAATATAAAATAAAAATAAATATTTAAATACCTAAACTTATCTAATCACAATTTTTTTTATTTTACTTTTTACGAGTGCAGATTGTAATTAAAAGTCAGATTGTAATTTTTATTATTGACCACAGTTTTAGCCGGTATATTTTTAAACATTTTTTACGTTTATTTTTCACCAAAACACGAACCACAGTATCGAGAACCTTAAAAGGAAAAAAAAATTTCCCATAGGTATTACCGAAAACAAACATGCAAAATTATTTTTTAAATTGGATTTATTGAAATTCAAGACTTGCTTATCTAAGCCCCATAACTAGTCTATTTGCTTTTAAATTAGTACTATTTTTATTGATTAGCACAAAAGCAAGTAAATTATGTAAGATAATAATGCCTACAAATACGAATAAAAATTGAAAATAGATTAAATCTTTAAAGAATATTTTAAATATCTATTTAAGCATAACAATAACATTTAACTGTTTCAGGTATAGTTCTTATAGGAGATCACTTAATCTAGGTAAGGTAAACTCTATGAGCCTTGCAAATTATGAATTTTAAACATAATTTTTTGACTGAGGTCAGTGTGATGAGATTCTGGACATTTGATGACATTGAGAAATCAACTTAATTTGAATGCTCACAATGTCAATTTAATAAATTGTGTCAAACTTGTTTGAAGATCCACCTTGCTTTAGGGAGCTTAGATGTAGTCAGTCTGGGTAGGGATGATTCCAGGTAGAATTTTGTATAAAAGGAAGATGAGCCGATTCAAAAATCAGTCTCGTTTTGTGTAGCACAGAGCAACAACAACAACTACAATGTACAAGCTGGTAAGCTATTTGGTTTTCATTTATTTGTTAAAATATATATTTAGTTCTTTCACTCTCATGTTTTTTATTGGATTGTTCTTGGCATTTAAATGTCAGTAAGATGAACCAGTTGTTCGGAGACATTTAACTGAACAATTTTTATTACTGTTAAAACTGTTAACACAGTTATTGATTCTCGTGTTACAGGTAGTACTTCCCCTCATCTTCGCGGTGGTGTCAGCCGCCAACCTTGGAGGAGTAACTCTTGGAGGAGTGGCAACGGTCGCTCACGCCCCCGCTGTTAGTTATGCAGCTCCCGCTGTCAGCTATGCATCTCCCGCTGTCAGCTATGCAGCTCCCGCTTACACCACAGTCGCTCATGCACCTGTTACAACTTCCCTCGCTTATGGCAGGACTTTGGCTGTTGCTCCCGCTGTTGCCCCAGCTGTAACTACAGTTGCTCATGCTCCAGTGGCTTACAGAACTGCTGTTGGTGTAGCCGCTCCCGCTGTCAGCTATGCTGCTCCAGCTCTCAGATACACTTCCGGTCTCAGATATGGTCTTGGCGTTGCTGCCCCAGCCGTCAGTGTTGCTGCCCCAGCTGTAGCTACAGTTGCTCATGCTCCAGTTGCCACTTCCTACGCTAACACTTACAGAACAGTCAACAAACCAGTAGCCCTCGCTGCTCCCGCTGTAAGCTACGCCGCTCCCGCTGTCAGCTATGCCGCACCCGCTGTCAGCTACGCTGCTGGTCTCAGATATGGCGTCGCCGCTCCCGCTGTCAGCTACGCTGGCGGTCTCAGATATGGCGTTGCTGCCCCAGCTGTCGCCACCGTTGCTCACGCACCCGCTGTCAGCTATGCTGCACCCGCTGTCAGCTATGCCTCACCCGCTGTCAGCTATGCCTCACCCGCTGTCAGCTACGCTGCCGGTCTCAGATATGGCGTTGCTGCCCCAGCTGTGGCCACCGTTGCTCACGCTCCAGTAGCTACTTCCTACGCTAACACTTACAGGACAGTCAACAAGCCCTTGGCTTTCGCTGCTCCCGCAGTAACCACAGTTGCCCATGCTCCAGTTGCTACAGTTGCCCATGCTCCAGTTGCTACTGTTGCTGCTGCTCCTGCAGTAACCACTGTTGCTCACGCACCAGTAACCACCGTCGCTGCTGCCTCTCCCTTGGCCTACGGTTATGGAGCTGGCTACGGATATGGAACTGGCCTCGGATATGGTACTTATGGAACCGGACTTGGTCTTGGATACAGCCTCGGTGGAGTTAGGTATGGCGGTCTCTACTCCGGCCTCGGATACGGATCCAGCCTCGGATACGGATACGGCCTCGGTGGTCTAGGATACGGATATGGTGGATTGAAATACGGATATGGTGGTCTTGGATACTCCACCCTCCTTCGTCATTAATTTATGTTACCATAAATAAATTAAATTTATTTCCAAATGACAACATGGAATTATAAATATATGTATAATAAACAAGTTTTTTGCTAAATATAGGTTACAAATTCTTACCTCAAAATTGCCTCATTTGTGCTTTTTTTTCAATAAGATTATTTACCTATCGCAATTCCATATGTATCCTTATAATACCTAATACATTCGATTTTACAGAGATTTCATTTTGATTCTAAACAAAATGCTTTCATAAGAACACTTGAATATAGGTCAGTATATTGTTAATAATCATTTTGCATATTCATTACAATAAACTATCACACTCAATATGAACATATTGTTAAATCCAAATATGTAAGTGTAATTTCAAAATGGTGTATAAAGAAATGATAAAAAATATTTTATATTTTAGTTTATAGTGGCGGTTTAATATGTATATCTTGATAGATGTTAAGGTGCCAAATTAAGTATAATTATTTGTCGTTGATTCTTTAAATGTTATTTCCTTTAAAATTTTTGTAGCAAAAAATGCCAACACGCTAAAAATATTTTTAGCTTGGAATAAGGTATCTAGCGATTAGTTCCTGATTTGATCTGGATTAGTCGCTACCATCAAAAACAGATATTTCAGTTCTCATTTACATTTAATTATGTGGATACCATCATTCTCAAGTAAATGAAACAAATAAAAGAAAACTGATTGAGGATCATGCTTTTTGAATTCTTTAATCGAAAATGAAAATGAGTTCTGCAAAGGCGCATTGTGGCATCTGAGATTTTCCCTTATTACCCTGTTTCATCATTGGTGTCCATCATTGGATATGGTGCATAGGGCTGTCAGCATATCTTTATTATGTTAAACAGTGTGAAGATTTCAAGACACATACATGGAAATTGCCTTTGTTCATTCGTAATTTTGTTTAATTATCTTAAGTTTGTTTCCAACATATCTAATCACTGTTTCTTTTTTTCCGGATGTAGCAATGTAATGTTGATGCCTTATGATCTTTTTTTTTTTTTATAATTAAGTAAATGACATAATTGGAGTCTGATGTGTTTGTAGAAACGTGTTTTTCTATAAAACCATCTTTGAGCATTTCTACATTTGAGTCTGGCTTTTCTAGGGGCTGTTCATATGGAGATGGGAACATACGTGATATATGCCGCGATATTTGGTTCAGTAACGTAAGTATGCGTACGTATTTTGTTATACAGTTTATTTCGTTTTTATTCCCCCTCTCCCTTCAAATGTCTTTTGAGCGTTTGATGCCGAAATTTGTGGTTAAATTGTTTAATGTTTCTTTGTTCATGAATTTTTTTGTTGTTGTTGTTATAGCAGCTTCCTTGACAGATGTAAACGGTTGTTTTTAGTATGTTTGTATTAACGTAATGAAGTTATGAGAATTGTGTGGTACAGCAATGATTGTGGCGCGTTTTCAATGAATTCAGCTTGTTTTCGTTTGTGCTGAGTTAAACGTCTAGGAATGTGAAAAAGAATTGTTAAGATAGTCAAATAATCTACGAGCTGTATGTCGATATAGAATAAATGATGCGTTATTTATAATGTTGCTGCTACCACGTTAAACTTTTTATTTCTAATTCTAAAATGACCTTCCGCAAAATATAGCTGAATTTATATTATAGCAGATATATTAACGCATAGCTAGAATTACAAATTTAATGATAATTTGGTTAATTGGAAGTGTGTTTTTGTATTTTTTTTTCAATGATAAATTATATCATTACAATATATAATTACAGAAAATATTTGCATTCATATTTTTAATTATTTATTTATAATGATTATTTTAATTAATAATTACTATTTCACCTTATAATAATGTGGTTAGAGGTTAGAGGTCAAACTATTCATTGGTCTGTTCTAATAGAGTTATTATAAAAGAAGATAGACTGCACTAAGGCCACAAATGGGCCCATTGTATACTCTTCGTTTACTCACTTTCACAACAGTCTCTATATCATTAATAAGCGACCAGATTTTGTCTCAAATTCGCAGTGAAAAACCAAATTTGAAAATCGCCGAATTTTAGAGGCTAAATTTGAAAAAATAATTTAACAATCTCTACAATGTTTTCATGATCAACCTCATATTTCGTTTATTTTAATAAAAAAAAAGTTATTAATTAAATGGTGTACCATTGTAAATAGTATTCAGTTTCTTATTTCTGACAAATGATTTTGTTGGTGTCAATTATGTCATTGATATTTTATTTATTTACTTTAAAAGCTCATATACATTAGCAGAACTTGAAAAACTTGACATTCAATAATAACAAATGGGATTAAAAACTGGACTCACTATTTATCCCTAATTATTTTTATTAATGTTGTCTGTAATTATAACAGTTTCTTTTAGTAGGGCTACTCCTTCGCACAATTGAGAAATCATGCTCCCACCAGATCGGGGTCTCCACTAAAAGTCATAACTTTGTGCAAACTTGTTTCAAGTTCCACTTGGCGTTTAGTAATCTCCTTCTAGAAGGGGTGTGTCTCTTGCACACTCATTTTAGTATATAAGCCAGATATTGAATTTATTCTTCAGTCTATTCACTAATAGCAAATCAATTACAACAAACCAACCATGTACAAGTTGGTAAGTTTTTTCTAAAACAAAATAACCATTAATAATATATTCTATTATTTATATTCTGATAATTTTTGTGTATGATTTGTAGGCAATCCTTCCATTCTTCTTCGCCGCAGTATCTGCTGGCTTCCTTGGCGCCGCTCCCGCATTCTATGGTGCTTCCTATGGTTATGGAGCTACTCTTGCTGCACCCGCTGTTGCTACCGTTGCTCATGCTGCCCCAGCTGTTGCCTATGCCGCCCCAGCTGTCGCTACTGTAGCTCATGCCCCAGTAGCCGCTGTTGCACATGCTCCAGTCGCCACCTCTTATGCTAACACATTCAGGACTGTAACCAAGGGTGTAGCACTTGCTGCCCCAGCTGTCGCCTATGCCGCCCCAGCTGTAGCCACTGTCGCTCATGCTGCCCCAGCTGTAGCCACTGTCGCTCATGCTGCCCCAGCTGTTGCCTATGCCGCCCCAGCTGTAGCCACTGTCGCTCATGCTGCCCCAGCTGTAGCTACCGTCGCTCACGCTGCACCTCTTGCCTACGGATATGGTCTTGGTGGTTTGAGATATGGAGGTCTCGGCTATGGATATGGAGGTCTCGGCTACGGATATGGTGGTCTTGGCTATGGATATGGTGGACTTGGATACAAATCTCTCGGATACTCCACCCTCCTTCACCATTAAATAAAATAATTAACGGTTTTTATTCGTTCGTCAAGCTCAATAAATCGTCGTTCTCCAACTCCACGTTTACACAGCATCTCCATTTCCAATCGCCATTCTCACTCTTCTTACGTTTAATATATGTATATAATAGATCGTTAATATAAAATAAATTAAAAATTCGTAATTATCAGATTTTATTATTAAACATACCCTATGATCTTATACTCTATGCTCTAGCATTTTGTATGGCTAAACCTTTTTTCTGACCTAGTTATATTTTATAAAAATCTATTGCTTTAACTAGCACATGATTCTGGTCATGGAAAGGTACTTTATTTTGTTTCAAACATTTTTAGTTCTATCTACAATATTTTCAAATTTAGTCTGATAGCTGGCAACTTAAGGGAAAGTAAATTCTAGAAGTCACAATACAAATAGCATAACTTTTAACAAACCTTATCCTAAATTATTATAAATGAAATTTACATACTTTATTGGATTTGATAAACTTTTCTAGACCAGCAAATGATAATTTTAAGTAATAATTCAATTCAGGCAAAATATTTATCACCAACAAAAAATCTTTTTATTTATTTCCAACAACTATACAGAAAGTATTGTGGAGACTTCAAAAATTTTCGAAATATAGTTCAAGAAGTTATTAGCAAGTCCTGATGTGTAGCATTTTTGCTTTGTCTTTTTATTTTTGTTGAAAAAAATATCTTAAAAGTAAAAACACAAATAACTCGCTATTTCGTAACTTGATATTTATATTAACAAAAGCTTTACAAAATCGCTTGAAATTATTTTGAAAAAATTTGTTTTTCTTATATTTAGAATAAGGTGAGATTCAGCAATATTCTTTGTTTCCAAATACAAATGGCTGTCTTAATAATTTTACGTTTACTAATTAAAAGTACATTCATTCATTTATTATATTCTATTGAGTAATATTACTGCTGCAGCTGATTACCGTACATTATTCTTGATCAATGTACATTCTCTTTATCTGGGTCATCTATAACAGGTTTTTCCACTTCTGATATATTATCCGTGAAAATAAATTGCAGTTTTTTTTGCTACTTAGTCTTATTCGACTAGATATTGTTTCTTTGTTATCAACAATTATTTCAATAGTTTTATTAATAATTTTTCTTTATTATTTCGGTTGTTTATTTCGTTCATAGATTTTGCTTCTCTTGATTTGTAATTTCAAGAACTGGTTCTGTAGTCAAGCATTTCCGCATTTTATAATTTTAATTAAGAGTTTAGGGCACCACTGACACATGTGGAGAACTAGTGCAGGAAGCATGGCTAGTCCAAAAATCCGAACAAGAGCCACTGCAATTTTATTTACAACAAGTAAGAAATTCGAAGGAGGGCACAGGAACCATATAATCTTCGTCAAGGATTTGAGTTTGTGTGCTGCAGAAAAATCTTGGGGTTCTCATTAATAATAAATAATTGAGGATGTCTGCAAGAAGCATAGAAAATTTTCTAGCAGTGTAGAAGATTCGCGAGTAGAACAGGGGATGAAGCCTGATAGGTTACAATGGATTTGTGAGAACTTAGTCAAAACTAGGAAAATCTACGCTAAAACTGTATGGTGGCCGGGGGCATAGATAGAGAGAAATATCAAGATATTCCAGGGAGTACAACGGCATGGTTTGTTTAGTCATTACAGTTGTGATGAGGTGGTCTCTACAACATTTCGGTTATTGCGGAGGCAATGAAAAGTCATACCAGGATGAGAAAGGAGAGCATTCAGGACAAAGAACATTCATAGGTCATAATAAGTTTGAGGTAAGACAAGGCAAGCGAACCAACTTCTTTACTCCAAAATTAATGAGACGAGTAAAGAATTGGGGGAGAAGTTATAAGATCAGTTTCTGTTGCCCTCGACACTTATTGGTTTATTGATTGTATGTATTTTGGTTTGTTGCCATACCGACTTTGGAAGATGGATAAAAATCAGGAATAAAAGAAATATGCATGCTACGACGGATAAAATACCAGATGTTATCCAGCATTGCGGATTCATCCACATATTTATCATATTTACTTTCTCAGATCTTATACCTTCTTTCTATACGAGGTCCTCGCTAATTCTTTGGTAGTAAGAGCAGTAGGCGTGAGGCCATGAGGCCATCCTCAAAGGGCTTATGGGATATAGTAATGGCCTTATTTGCTGTTACTTTGATGGAAACCAGACAGAAAGATACTGGCCTATCTAGAGCGGGAGCTTGGCTGCAGGAACTGAACAAAGGAAGGTCTGTAGATTTAGCGGATATGGCCACTGTTTTACAGGATGAGTTCATTGATCAATGAATGGTGGAAGGGTGGCAGGGAGAAATTAAAAGGTGAGGCTATTCTCCGATAGTCAAGCTGCATTAAAGATATTGGGTAATCGGTGCTGAAGTTCTAAATTACTGGGTGCATTTAGCAGAAGAGTTAATAGCCTCGCTGAGAGAAGGAGGGTAGAGCTTTTCTAGATAAAGACGGGTATAGAGGGCAATGAGAGGACTGACGATTTGGACCCTATTACCGTTTTGTGGTTCCGACTGAGCAATTATGAGATAGAGAAATTAAACAATGGCAGAAGAGGGAATTGGAGAATAGTGGAGTAAAATGGCCTCCAGTATCCAATCCTCTCTAGGATAAAATATTTATAAATGCTATAAAACAGGGAGACTTGAATTATCTTTTCTCTCCTTGAGAGGATACAATTGAAATATTGATAGATGCCGGTCATGTTTGGATATACAACCATTTACACAAAATAGGTAGGTCATCTAAGCATATCATGTCAGAATTGTGACGATCAGGAGTCAGGGAAACGGTTTATCACTACCTAGGTAAATGTTCCTGTTTCGTCAATACTAGGTTCTGCATATTTGGGAGGGCAACACTCTGAAGGGAATGCTTGGGGGGGGGGAGTTGAAGTCTAAGGATATCTTAAGATATTGCAATCATATTGCTGGGTAGTAATATGATTACTAGTAGTAGTTTCTCCTCCCTCGTTCTGAGGGGAAAAGAGCCATATTTGCTTAGGTCCTGCGTCTTCGGACACTCTTAGATTATAATAATAAGAGATAGAAATAGAGCTCCACTTCAATTTGTTCAGATTATAAAAGTTTTGTCACTAGAATAATGAACAGTTTTCACTCTCATTGATCTTCAATTTCTCTACGTCCAGTTATTCCACTCCTACTTCAGATATTTCGTTTCTATTTTCTTCTTACAATTTTCATTACAAAATTCTTTTCCCTCTCCTCTACTAAGACCCACTTTGGTTAGTTTTTCCGGAAAATATACATTCTTTATTATTCATATCCAATGTTATTCGGATCATATGACTGTCTGCCATTAAAATTTAAATTCTCAATTAATTTAATATTTTTTATATGGCGGTTTAGAAATTTTTCCTTTTTTGACAAATTCCAAGTCTATTATTTCCGGGGGAGCGGAGGTCATGCTTCCGCAAATAAAAAAAAAGTACCTTAAAAATTACCAAACATTTAGTAAAAATTATGTTTGAAAAAGTTTGGCATGGATTTTTTGTCCTTTCTATTTACACTTTTCGTTACCGTTGGTAACAATCGTGTCTAATTTTAGATAACCTATTTCACCCAAAGTACACATTTTAAGGTGTACTGAATTAGAAAAAGTTTTTAGAAATATGTCCGTGGGTGGGTAGTTTATTAGTTATGTGTGTGTAGTCAGCATAACTCAAAAATGGAGAATTGTAGAATGTCCCAACTTGTAATTTCTTTAAATTCTACCTTGAGAATCCGACAGAAAGATTTTAATCAAAATCGATCAGCCCGGAAGTACCATTTAACGGAATTTATTTATTTGTTTAATTTTTTTGTTTAATGATTTTTCTCGAAAACGGTTCAAACAATTATCATTAAACTTGATATGCCAACTACATAAAGAGCTACAATTTTTATTCAAATATTTTTCCCTCAAAAATTTATTTAGTGACCTTGGTGGAAGTGATGACGTTAGGCTTTCTTCTAAAGTCCTATGGTACTAAAAAATGATAGCTTGTGAATTCAAGTATTATCTGCTTCACTTAGCTCTGAAGTTGGTTACAAAATTAATTTAGCGAAACCGGGCCTCTCAAAGAAAAGAAAATTATTTTTTGTGATCGGTACAACGAAGTAATAAAAATATGGTTTTTATATCAAATTTGAATCCGCATAATTATTGTGATGGACGCCAGAAATATATTTATTTGAAAAATATTATATCAAGAAAAAATGTATAATTCGCTGGCAAAAAGGGTACACACACAGGTAGAAAGGTTTCTGTGCTACAGTTACAGAAAGAGTTCAAAGGACCTAGTTAGCTTTGTCTTTTAGAATTCACAGAATTTTGGTAGCTTTATCTTTTCACCCCTTCTCAAAGGGGGAAGATTTGTACTAACAATTCAGGACAGTGTGCATTCTGCTTTCAAACAAGAACAGTCTGAACCAAACATTGAACCAGAACACTTGTCTTGCGCTCTCTTTAGCATCAGTGCCAGTCATAAATTAAAACTTAAGAGTTTTGCACTTAATCTAGTTAAATAATTTGATTTATAAACATTAATAGTTGTAATATAGGGAAGGAAATAGCTGAATGGTTAGCGTACTGGACCCCCACGCGGAGGACCCGGGCAGAACATTAATTATAAAATATACCAACACCTTTTGTCTACAAAATAAACAATTTTTTTTTTTTTTATTGCTCATAAAATATAATTTTTTAGCAAGAGTTGAGTCCATTATAAAACATATTCATAATAAAATAACATCATACTTCAAAAAACAAGAAGAAAATTTTACAAAATATCAAGTTTAACCAAATTCAAAAAAGAAAAACAAAACAAAAAAATTTACCTTGAAGAATAGAAAATAAAAACCAAAAAGTAATGAAATAAAATTAACAAGCTGTCACACTTTCAGCATGTATTAAAAAATATGAATAAACAGAGATATGCCTCTAGGGAAGATTTAACAAAACATTTCTTAATTTGAGGGCCTTAGAAATATAATAGAAAATTTTATTGATTTTAGAGACTGACTCTGGTACCAACAAGTTACAAAATATTAAATTCATATCTAAGACGTCACTAACATATTCTGAAATTTAGAGCTTCCGAAGATTATTAAATAATTTACATTCTAAAACAAAATATTCCAAGTTATCCAAACTACCCAATTACATAATGAGCAAATCGACTCTGGAGAGAACTTATAAGCTGTCCCATTTTAAAAAAGCCTATTAACCTTCTTTCCCATTAACCGCAACTGACAGAATATTCTAAGTTTATTTATATGTATATTAAATATTAAATACTCTTCGTCCAATCCTAGGTTACTTATATTTCTAAAATACATATTGTAATTAAAAGTCTCTGCCTTAGAGATATTTTTACATAAAAGATTATTTCTACACGCTTCAATTAGGGAAGAGTAATTACCACAGAGCAGTTTTAAGTCTTGCGCCAACCAGACATTCTGTGCCCCAATCTCGAATAAATAAGAACTAAACTCAGTAACCCAATTAAAGGGCATCTTTTTGATATCTCTTAGCTGCAAAAGTCTATCATAGCACATTCTGGGGAGGCGGTCATTACTCATAGCAAGTAGTTTCCTCCACCAGCCCAGCAGCCGTTTGAACACATTAAATTTTAGATGAATCCTACCAGATTCCAGGCGGACATAGAAATCAGGAGTGGAACGCGGCAGATTCAAAAGAAGCTAAATAAAGCGGTCCTGCGCTTTTTCAACTATTTCATCATATGGAGGGGACCAAATTTCTGCACTATATAAAAGCACATTGACTACAAGACTATCAAACAATTGGACGCTTGATTGCCAGCTATCACTTTTTACTGACTGATTTTTTTTTTTTTTTTGCCAAAATAAACATAATTGTATGATATTCTTATTATTAAATAGAAATAGAGGAATGGATTAGCTAAGTGGTTAGCATACTGGACTTCCATGCGCAGATCCCCGGTTCCAGTCCAGCGGTGCTGCCCTTAGATTTTTCTCTTCATAAGAGCCTCTACAGCACTGTCTGGGGAAGGACAGTGTTGTCTGTAACGAGAGAACACTGTCTGGAGGCCGGCAGTACACTGAGAAGGCTCCTGGCACCAATGACCACAGATGTTGACGCGCCTTAAATTTATAAAAAAAAAGAAAAAAAGTTGCAATATTATAAAAAGTACTTAAATTCACTTAGAGAATAATAATATATTTTACAAAACAGTCGTGATCTTTTACTTATTTCTAATACTCCTCTCTTAAACATATATATACTCACAAGCACATTTACTAAGCCGCTCGTGCTACACCAACTACTATACAAACATACAACACATCAATTACATTTCATTATAAATACTATCACCTATATAATATTAAAAAGATTTTAATGTATTCCTAAAACTCCGAATTTGAAGAAAAGTTTTTACCATTTTTTTGGGAGATTTCCTCTATAAAGATGCTAATGAATTACTTTGAACACCTGGTACACTAACCAGATACATATATGGACCTTTTACTTTAGTTCTCCGAGTTCAATTAATTCTCGAGTAATAAATTTTCGCCGGAGTTATATGAGAGCTGGAAGAAGATCGATCACGCTCCTCTATATCGTTTTTAATTTAAATTCTCCTAACTGTACATATTATGATGAAGCCAGATTAAATTTATTAAAAAGTCTAATTTTGAAGGTTAATTGTCAATAAAAAGTAAAAAATTGCAAAAAATAGCAAGCCGTATGAGTGAAGGTTTTTAAAAATTAAAAATCCAATATCATATTAGTCATTTGAAACTCCGGTATATAATAATATAATTCTATTCTTCCTTTCAATTATATTCATTCTAATTCTTTCTACCCTCTGAGAGACCTATTTTTTTTTTTTTGTTTGTTTTGCCAAACAGCCTTGACGCCATATAGCCAGGCGAAATAAAAGATAATCAGATCAAATTGGGTAGATTATACTGTATTCCTCTAATTCGTTTTAATTTTCAGTCTAAATTTCAATTTCAAGTTTATTGTATTACAGCAAAAGCTGGTTACAAGATTAGTATTACAAATAACAATTTAAAATATATATCATATTTACCTCATTTGCAAATTCAGGAAACCAGTTATATGCATTCACAATCATTTTAATTTTAGCTAACAAATCTCATTCCTTCTTTGAATTAAACATTGGAACGATGTTCTCTTAAGCTTAATATTTTATAAGTGAGGTTACAAAAATGTTGTCCAATTAGGTTACATTTGCTCACAATCATTTAAAATTTAGCTGACAAATCTAGTTCCTTCTTTAAGTTACACAATAATTAAAAAGTGACCTCTTAAGCTACATGTGAAGTTAAATAAATTTGATCCAATTATTTTTATCAAAATATATTATATCTCTTACATTTTCATGCCTATTTCATTTGAATATTTCGTAATATCTACAAAAATTAGTTACCTACTTTTCTACCTATTTCTTTAGTTACCTAGTTACCTATTTTTTCCGTCACCAAAAACCAATATCTGCAACTTCGTTCTTTAAAGATATTTTCTTTCATCTGGTATTTTATCCGTCGTAGCATATATATATTTCTTTTATTCCTGACCAATTTCATAGATTTATCCATCGTCAGAATGAATTTATCAAGTTCCCTTCAAATTAAGAGAGTTCACCTTCAACGCAATGTTTCTATTACATTCGGACACCTATTGGTTTGTTGATTGTATGTATATTGGTTTGTTGCTCTAGACAATGGATGAAAATCAGTAATAAAAGAAATATGCATACTACGACGGATAAAATACCAGATGTTATCAGGCATTGCGGACCCATCCACATATTCATCCTATTTGCTTTCCCAGTTTTTATACCTTCTTTCTTTCCTAGGTCCTCGCTAATTCTTTGGTAGTTATTAACAATGTTTGCTTCTAATAGATCAAATTTGCCTAATATTATATATTTTTCTCCCTCATTAATCTTGTCTGTGGGGAGGGACCAAGCCCTATGCTATCAAAAACCCTTCTGGACCCAAATAGCTACCCCAAAGTTCGGAGCCTTCTCAGTGCACTGCCGATCTCCGGACAGTGTTCTCTCGTTAGAGACAACACTGTCCATTACCGGACAGTGAGCTGTAAGAGGCTCCTGGAAGAACAAAATCTAAGGGCAGCAGCTGGAATCGAACCCGAGGCAGCTGCATTACTAGTCCAGCGCACTACCACTGAGCTAATCCCTTCCCTCCTAATTAATCTCAATAATAATTAAGATTTCTAAATAGTAACAAAAAATTTAAGAACTTCAACTTTAATTTAATGGTAAAGTTAATGATGAAAAGAAGCATGTAATGCATGTGAAATGTTATTGGTGTGTTGTGTTGTATGTTTGTAGTAGCTTGTGGTGTGAGCGGTTTTGTAAAGGGGCTGATGAGTGTGTATGTTTGAGATAGAGATAGAAGTATTAGAAATAGAGAATCAGAACCACTTTTAAATAAATAATTTAACTATATATTAAATTAGTAAATTTTACACGATAATTATTAAATTTGAATCTTGAATTAAGTTATAAATACAAGGACACAAATAAATAGTAGCTAGGCTGTTTGAAACTCAAATGTTAACACTTAAACTGGCACTGAATTTAAGAGGGCGATTCCTGATACAAATGTTCTGGTTCAATGTCTTAATTCAGGCTGTTCTGTATTAAAGCAGAATTAGACTCTCTCCCTTGAAAGAATGCTTTCTCTTCGTAGTTCAAATCCTCCCCTGTGAGAAGGGGCAAAAAAACAAAGGTGACTAAGTTCTACGAACTCTTCTGCAACGGTGGTCTTCTACCTGGGTTTTACCATTTTGCCAGCGAATGTTAAAATATTCTTCAAATAATGATTTTCTTCAAATAAAATATATTTATAGATATAATCTCTGGATGATGTATATAACTTTCAAAATTACTTAATTCGTCACTTATAGTTATAATAAGGTTGCTTATTCTGATCAGCAGAGGAGATGTTTATACAACGAAATGTGTTGCATTTTAACGTGGAAGGAAATAAGATTGCCTATACCATTGCAAGGGAAGACTCAGGGAGCACCTCTGAAGAAGCTGGGTCTAGAATAAGATAGAGGTCTAGATTCTGTGGGGAGATAGAGAAGACTCCAATATACTTCCTAACGAACTGCGATGCTATCATCCAGAGAGGATTTAGAAGCCTGGGTAGTTGCCAAGGCGGTGGAGAAAGATATACTCTTGTCTAGAAACTTCCCAGATTCTGAGATTCCTCAGAGATCTTAATCTGGAATGGTTGCTGCAGATGAGTATTCTCACCCTTGGCACCAGTGGGGTGGCACAATAGACCTCTTTTAAACTACCAAAATAAATTTAAAAAAATGTCACGCATCCGGTTGATGGATTTTGACCAAAACCTTCGGTTGCCTAAACGGAATATCAAATTTAAGCTGCCTGTGATTTTTCGTTTTTGACACACACACACACACACACACACACACACACACACACACACACACACAGAACTGAATTTATATTTCCGGTGAAAAGATAATCGAAACTTTGAGTTGAACGCAATACTTTCTCTTTCAGAGTAAGAGAGAGTGACTAAAACTGTAATAAATGATTTAGAGTCATGAATGTTAAAGTATGTTTTCATAAATTTGTGAATGTCACTTGTGAGTTTAAAAAAACTAACATAACATAATATAAAAATATTTTCTCTATAACATATCTATATTATAATAAACACAGTGATAGAGATGATTATTTTCATAATGTGTACATGAATATGCCGCACCTATTTCCTCTTCCATACAACAACATTTCAATAAAATATTTAGGACGATATTCTCTATTGCTAAATAGTGACAAAATTCGTTTTAACATTCTCCCACTGCTATGATCTCTTTTTGAATATTATTTCATTTTATTGCACCATTTTTGTTTTTTGAAATTAATTAATTTTACAAAAAAAAACAAAAATACATATCTGAAGTTAATTGTAAAAATGGTGTATCCTAAAAATATGCTCGAAATAATAGAATTTTTGAAATTTTTTTTTAGTTTATAATATCACACATTTTATTCTTAGTCTAATGTTAGTAAGAGTGTTTGTTTATCTTAATACAAGTTATATGATTTTTGTTTAATTTAATAAATGAGTTTGAAATACTACATATAGGGATTGGAAATAGAGAAAAATTACAATCCTTGTTTATTAATTGACTTGCTGGAAAACTTTCGATCTAATTGATTATCATCAGTCTAGTATCTAGACTTAGTTACTATAACTTACTTACTAAGTTTTATTAAGATTTGGAATAACATATACCAAATAACATAAGTTATCTTAAATAAAAAAAAAAATACAATATATTTACTAACATGATATTGGATGAACTCCTATAAAAAAGTCAATAAGCAATAAGTTTCTCTGTCACCAGACCTACCTTCATGTGAGTAATTACATATTATTCAGACTAAATCATTCCATCGAGGCCTTTATCCTTTAGGGTTAACCTCTACTGGTTAATGGATAAAATTTCCAATACACGTCAATGAACATATTTTCGAGGCATGTAAAAAAGTGTTTGAGGCTAAAATGACTGGAGAACATGATTTCTTTAAGAAGAATAGTCCTCGGAACATGTCTGAAAATATTGCATCAAGTATTTTAAGAAATTTTTTTTTTACTTTTTCCACATTTACTTTAAGTTCATATTAACTTAATCAATAAAATATTGGAATACAGGTTATAAGGAAATAAATATTCTCTGGTATTTTATCCATCGTAGCATGCATATTTCTTTTATTCTCGAACGGTTTAGGATTTTCATCCATCGTCGGAGTAAATTTATTAAATGATTTATCTATCGTCAGAGTAAATTTATCAACACCTTGATAAAAGTCCGAACCAGTCAGGAATAAAAAATACATGCAAGCAACGATGGATAAAATATCAGATGTTATCTCCAGCATTGCGGCGGACCCATCCACATATTCAAAAATAAATATTGCTTACAATGTCGTCAAAAATATTATTTATCTTCTGAGGGGCTTCCGAATAGATTCTTTTCTTTACATGTTAATTGAGAGCGCATCTTATCTGGATCACCCTAACTTAAGAAGCTTTTACCAACTGATTCGTTAAAGTAAATACTTGCTGTGGTGGTTGGTTCCGCAGAGCTGGAAAGCATCAGAGACATTTTTCCATGGTAGCCTGCTTCATTTTGTGGTCATCGACCGGTTTCGGGCGTTCGCCCATCTTCAGGATGCATTTTTCAGACAGTGTGACAACACAGACTTGCACAGAGCAAACTTAGTTTTCACACTCCAATTTAATCCAATTTAATATATATTATATAAGTATGTTTGAGAGGTAGATTCCTTTAGTCAACAAATGTAAACAATTCCTCTTGGTCATACTCATCCTTAGACAATTTCACTTTCTGAAAAGCTGAAGATTTTTTTTTAAAGTGCACTAAAATAGTTTCAATAACGCAACGTGAAAACTAAGTTTGCTCTGTGCAAGTCTGTGTTGTCACACTGTCTGAAAAACGCATCCTGAAGATGGGCGAACGCCCGAAACCGGTCGATGACCACAAAATAAAGCAGGCTACCTCGGAAAATGTCTCTGATAAATAATTGCTATTAGTGTAACTGGGTATTTTTATCTGAAACTATTTTATTATAAAAATAATAATAATAATAAGCCTTTATTTCCAAAATATAAATATATGTAATAAAAATCGTAAATTAAATTAAATTTCTATAAAAGTGAATGAAATAAAACACAGTATTAATTATAATGTAAGTACATAAACTAAACAACAAAATAACTAATAATAAATCAAATTTTACTTTTAATAAAACAATGAAAATTCTATTTTCTATGAACTATAGTAGTATGTTTGTAAGTACAAATTTAAATGAATGTTTTTTTTTGCAAGTTTTATTAACATTTGGAAACTAGGCCCATTTCTGGGCAAAGGCTTTTCCCAACGTCTTCAAAAATTTCTCTATCTTGTGCTATTCTCCTCCTGTTAATGCCAAATACTATCTTCGGTTCGTCAGTCCATCTTAGATACTGTCGTCGTCTTTTCGTTATTTTATCGGTATGCAGTCTGTCACTGTTGTTGCCCTTCTGTTATCAGTTAGTCCTGCCCACTTCCATTTTATTCTCTTAATTAGTTTTATTAAGTCATCTAGTCCTGTCCTTTTTTCTCAAGTTCTTTATTTCTAATTTTATCTTTGCCGGTTAATTTTAAAATACTTCTTTCTATTGCTCGTTGCGTTACTGAAACTATTTTAGTGCACTTTAAAAAAGAAAAAAAAATCTTCAGCTTTTCAGAAAGTAAGATTGTCTAAGGATGCATATGACCAAGAGGAATTGTTTAACTTTGTTGACTCAAGGAATATATACTTATATGAAATATATTAAATTGGATCAATCAAAAAAAGAATTAGATTACTCGTTAGGATAACAACACTGAAAATAGATGGAATTCAGTTTTTAAAATAAAACCTAGAAATATATTTCACCTAGGAATTAAAATAAGAATATATTTCATCCAATGGTTTGTATTTACTTTAATACTTTAAACTGAAATATATTCTATTCAGTATAGCAAAAGAATGTCCTTTAAACTTTAAATAATTATTAATCATTATTACTCTCATCAGTTGTTACTGCAATGCTGGTTTCTTATCTTACATAAAGTCCGAATAAATAAGAGTAAGGAAGAAGTACGCTTTCATTAAACTGAACAAAAATAATAGTTCACCTATTTTACCTTCAACCTATTGATAAAGGATATAGTATAAAGTAATATATTATATTAATAATATTTAACAGAAAACAACTTTTAATTTTTTATAGAAAAATCAAGTTTTATTGAATATTATGTACAACAAACAGGATGATAAATATTAAATGAAATTTAAAAAAATATCACAGCTTAATGATGGAGGAGGGTAGAGTATCCAAGACCACCATATTTGTAACCAAGACCACCATATCCTAGGCCACCGTATCCGTAGCCGAGACCTCCATATCTGACACCTCCATAGCCAAGACCATATCCACCATAGCCAAGACCATATCCACCATAGCCGAGACCATATCCACCATAGGCAACTGGTGCAGCATGAGCTACAGTAGCTACAGCTGGGGCGGCATAGGCAACAGCTGGGGCAGCATGAGCGACAGTGGCCACAGCTGGGGCAGCATGAGCGACTGTGGCTACAGCTGGGGCGGCATAGGCGACAGCTGGGGCAGCAACAGCTACACCCTTGGTTACAGTCCTGTATGTGTTAGCATAAGAGGTGGCGACTGGTGCGTGTGCAACAGCGGCTACTGGGGCATGAGCTACAGTAGCTACAGCTGGGGCGGCATAGGCAACAGCTGGGGCAGCATGAGCAACGGTAGCAACAGCGGGTGCAGCAAGAGCAGCTCCATAACCTCCATAGCCTCCATAACCACCATAGCCACCATAACCATAGGAAGCACCATAAAGTGCGGGTGCGGCGCCTAGATAGCCAGCAGATACTGCGGCGAAGAAGAATGGAAGAATTGCCTGAAAAGTACAATTACTAAAATAAGTAAATTTCCTTACCTCAGGAAAAGTTAAATATCGATTTTTAATCACAACTAATTAATGAAAGACTCACCAACTTGTACATGGTAACTTTTGTTATATGATTCTACACTAAAACTGTAGGACTGAAGTGACACGCCCAAACGCTGATATTTATACAAAAACAAACCTACAGTATATCCCCTTCCAAGTTCTAAGATGTAAAATGTGAAGTGGAGTTTCCAAACAAGTTTAATATCCTGGCCACATATCGCTTGGTCTTAATATTGCACAATAAATGCAAAAAGTACGCAATCGTACAGTTAAGGAATAGGGCCTGTATATTTTTATACTTTATATAAAAAAAATAATAAACAGTGAACGGATAACCTTCATTATCCATAAATTTATATTTATAAAAATGTTTATTCTAGTTAGAATATGTTGACAATTTTCTATAATATAAGTATGTATAGAACCAAAAGAGATTTAGTAACTAGGACTTACAATTTTTTTTCTTTTTTAAAATGTCACCATGTGCTCTGCATTGGAAAATATCGTGTAAATTGAATAAGTACATATTTATCAATCTAACTAATGAGATTAAAAAAAAAAAAAAAAATCGTTAGTTTGCTTATTGCCACTATCATTTGTACGGGTTAACATGTAAAAACCTGTTCCAAAAGATATTGTAATGACATTGAATCTTATGAACATCCTTATAGTGAATGAGATAGGCATTTTTATATATAGTATATTCCTTCCTCTTCTTTACTCATAGACGGTTTTTTTAGTTTTATTCTTTCAACTTCTATCATTATTGCTATAGCATCTAAAACCTTTAGCAAATGTACAAAAATTGCCAAAAACATGTTACAATTTAATTAATATAAAATGAAAATAGAAATTAAAAGAAATCAGATTATAATCTAAAATATAATTAATTTCATTAAGTTGAAAAAAAAAACAAGTATTCTACCGATTAGTACTTTCTATTCATGATATAACTTGCTGGAGAGGTGAACCAACAGCAAGTTTAAAAAACAAATATTATTGAAAAGAAAGAACATACAAAAACTTGTTAAGATAGTCTCAGATATACAGACAGTTAAGCCCATGTTAAAAGGTTATTTCGATCTATATAATATACAGAGAATAACTTCTAGGTAAGTATTCTTTGCATTGCTAATTCTATCCTAAAAAAAAATCTGGTGTGGAACATTCACACAACTTTCTCTTACTCCTGTTCTCAAAATTATAATTGACAAA